>JAQGCS010000182.1:0-31090 GCA_034702105.1 Fuscozetes fuscipes
AAACCCCTACCCTAGACCCCCCCCCCCTAGAGTCAAAAAGCTTGGCCATCCCTGTGAATGAATGAATGCCTCGATTCTCAGATAATGAACGAAATTCTTACGATTCAATAGTTAGAGAGAATACCAGAATATTCTATATGACTATGAAAAGTATGAAATTCCAACTATTCCTCTGAACTCATACGAAGTTTTACTCAGAGTTGAGGCAACACTCTGTTTAAGTTAAGTCATTTTCATTTTGGGAAATCAATTTTTTGGTCATTTATTCTCTTTTTTATCTCTGAATTTCTCGATTCCTTAAATCAAATTAATCACAAAAGTAGTGCTGAAGTAGTGCTCCAAACAGTGAAACCGAAATTCATCACAACTGCAAATATGTTATATAAGGCAAATATAAGGCAAGTGCCGGCAGCCCTCAGGCAACTCCTCAATCGACAGTGAGTTATATTGATACCTAACTCCTCTTCTCTATTATCCAGCCATTAATGTTCAGAAAAATAATCAGAAAAAGAAAAAATTAAGCCTCACTTTAATACTGTAAAACTCGACTTAAAACTATAGAAAAAATAATATCTTTTTGT
The DNA here is from genome assembly GCA_034702105.1 of Fuscozetes fuscipes. Classification (NCBI taxonomy): domain Eukaryota; kingdom Metazoa; phylum Arthropoda; class Arachnida; order Sarcoptiformes; family Ceratozetidae; genus Fuscozetes; species Fuscozetes fuscipes. The sequence goes on from JAQGCS010000182.1 coordinate 582, forward strand.
TTTATGTATGAATTTGTTACCAATAAAATCAAATTATGTTATGTTCCAAGAAACAAATTGTAAAGACATATGTTAACCATGTATTCGAAGACAAATTAATTAATTGTTTTATTTAATTATACATTCTTTCAGAGTTTAATATATTTTGTAGTGATTTCCAACAATAAAAAAAGAAAGAAAGTTCAAACAAAAAAAGTCAAGATGTTATATATTACTCAAACAATTTATAAAAATTTATTCTCTCTCTCTCTCTCTCTCTCTCTCTCTCTCTCTCTCTCTCTCTCTCTCTCTCTCTCTCTCTCTCTCTTTTAAAATGATTTTCTTTTGATTTTTTAGGATTCGATTAATGAATGCGATGTGAATCATGCAAATGGTATGTTTCCGCACGAAATTAGACAATACTTTTGGTTTTCATTTGAATTATATTGAAATTCTTTATATTGGAAGCGTTCGGGCCTTTTGTGCGTCTATTAAAACACAATATTCAAAGGAAATCTAAAAAATTTAAACAGTCTTTAAATTCAAACAACAGTTAAATTCTCTCAACAGATGAAAAGGTATAATGATTTGATGATATGTGCGTATTTTCGGTCAATTTGAGCCAATAACTTTCCAAGTTTCAATTGAATAAAAATATTCAATTGGAAATAATTCAAAATAGCCTTGATCCATCCACATTTGTTATAGATCATTTGATGCAATTCAATTGTATGCTTGCTTGGTCATTGAACAAAAAAGGCAATAATCGATATCATGTTGTCTATGATATCATGTGTTCGAAGAATTGTGTGGTCTTTAGTCGAACTGAAGAAAATAGAAACATAAATGAGTGCAATAACGAGAGGGAAGTCACTAACAAATGCCGATCGCATTAAATAAGTTTTCTCTAACATTAATCCCTTCGACTCAGTAAATGATCGCATGCTTAAGTCACATCTCTCTCTCTCTCTCTCTCTCTCTCTCTCTCTCTCTCTCCTTTGTGTAGAATTGTCTCTGTTCTCACTTCCTATGGTTGTGTTGAGCCTTCAGTTCAATTGATTTCATTTCTCATTTCTATGATTTTGAGGTCAGTTAAGTGAAAGTTGGATCAAACCATTGAAACCATTCTCACAATTCTAACATTTTTTGTTCATTTTTCATTAGGTGCTGTATTAGAGGCCATTGCAGTCTTAGGTTATACACAAACAATCAGCGCATCGCAAGAATCGACTATCAATTCTATTTTTATGCCTAAAGGCTATGATTTATGTCTCTATATTTGGTATCTTTTGTGAGAATCGAAAATGAAGCGAAAATGTGGAAAAACTCCAAAATTTGGTGCTTTTCATGAATAATATCCTGAGCTCTATATTTGAAAAATGAGAGCTCAGAATATCCTTTCGGATTATTATACAAATGGAGGGAACTATCATCCAGTCATTCGATTAGATATCTGTTCAATTCGGTGACTCATATCATATATCGAAAGTAATTCCGAATAAAACTAATTTATGTAAACGGAATCAATTTGAATAATTTATTCGTCAGTTCATTATTGTTATCTCAAATCTTTATTGAAATAAACCCATTTTTAGTTTATAATTAAATTTCTCCAAGATCGCAAGTTTTTCAAATTTCTTTCGATAATTGTCTTAAAATAAAAATGAACTGTTCCTTTGTTTGACATATGAGAGAGATATTATCATGATACAGGATGTCTACAAAATAATGTGTATAAGGTCAAAATGCAAATTACAATTAAATCAGAAGATTATTAATAATGAATCGAAATATATATCATAATTAAAGTGATCTTTCATAATTAATTAATTTTTGTTTCTATATTATTGTCTCCAAATTTTATACCAAAAATAATAAACAAAATATATGTATTACTCTATTATTCTATATATACTGTCAAATCTTTGAATGAAATGTAAAATTTAATAATTATTGTAGAAAAGGATAAAAATTCTCTGTTATAATTAAAATCACAATTCCTTATCAAATATTCTGCGAATGTTGTGAAAGAAGAATAAAATAATATAATTTTATTAAATAAATGGAATAAGTTTAATAATTAGATTCCAGCAAATTTGTTTGCTTTTTCTAATGTTTTTATGAAAACAATATGTATTTTGTATGATCTTAACTTAAAGTGTGGTATTGTTTATCACACGAGTTGTTACAAAATTTAATTATTAGTTGTTTTTATTCCTCTGTTTATATATTTGATTCACTGTTAAAGATCTATAAAACATAATTAGTTTCTATGTTTTTATGAAATCGAAGTGTTTTGAAAGCTATCCACACAATCGGTATTCAGTTTTTTTTCATTTCATAACAATATTTACATTTTTGTCGCAAAAGAGGAAAAATTGTTTTATTTTGTCATTTAAGAGAAAAAATTATTTAAGTAATAAACATAAAGACTGAGTCTACTGACGACCAATGTATTAATATTAACTTCATTTTCACATCTGATGTTTTTAGAAAAGTCAACGCTTAACACACAGTTGCGATGCATTTATGCTGTTCCCCATGTGCTTCATTTCGTCCATTTCAAGGATAATAAGTTCCTAAGCATTCTGAGTGTAAAAATAAACGTTTGTCTTAAATAAAATTATTATTATTATTATTATTATAGAAAAAAGTTTTGAACATTTTTCTATTGCATAAACATTAGCGACGAATACTTTATTGAATGCAATTGAATACAATCAGAATAAAATACGAAATATATTCAAAGGCCAAAACTTTTAATGCAATAATGACCTCGTTTATTGTGTGAATAGCAGAAAGGAATTTGGATTCAAATTTATTGCTCTCAGGTGTCAGCAAATAATTTCTAACAGAATTTGTTGGAATATATTTATTTATTCAATTGGAATTTGCTAATTCACTTACATTTGCAAATAATATTTTCCTCGTTTCACTCAAATAGAAACTAAATTTATTGTTGACTTAGAAAATACATGTAGATCAGGGGTGGCCAAGGGGGATCGACTGATTATCCCCCCTCTGAGTCGAAAATTTGACATATCCCCCCCTAGAATTTTTGAAAAATGTAACATTATCAGGGATGCCCAAGCTTTTCGGCTATAGGGGGTGGGGGTAGTTTTTGAAAATTTTTCTAGGAAGGGGGCTAGAGGGTAGTTTTTTTTAATTTGCCGCCGAAAAAAATTTGCCGCCTCGCGTCTGTATTAACTGAAGCAGAAATTATATATATTTTTCTTGAATTTCAATTTTCTTCTTTCCTTTCTCTTTCATTCACCGTTTGAAAGTTGAGAAAATATAATTTGAGGAGAGTTTAAGCTCTCTCTCTCTCCCTCTCTCTCTCTCTCTCTCTCTCTCTCTCTCTCTCTCTCTCTCTCTCATTGTGTGAGTCGACTGTCTATTAGATTGTCAAACATTTTTTATGCCGACTCTTCACAAAAAAATTATGTCCGATTCTTTGAACAAACATTTTGTAGAAAACGTATTCTTCATCGAACTCTTACGACAACATTCGGTCGACGAAACAGTTTTTTGTTTCAAATAAATCAATATTTATATGAATTCTAAATCACTCTCTTTTCGAAAGTGAGTCAAACAAATCCTCCGTCAAAATAATGAATTTCACTCCAATTCATTGCAATCAAGTGATTCGGTAGCTTTTATTCACAAAATTTATCAGCATTTTATCAAACATGCAATCTATGCGATAAATTTAAATTTATTTTAATTGGTGCAAGTTCTTACCAAATATAGTAAAGGATCAAATGAGGGCCGGATCAATTGAGGGCCAGTCAAGTATACACTGTATACTGTAGCAGTGCTATTATATGCTGCTATATATTTGACTGGCCCTCATTTGATCTTTTACAATATAAGGGTTAAATGTGTGAAATAGGTTTCGAAGAAATTCTTACGAAAGGATCAATTGGCGAATCTAAATAATTGACAAAAAGAAGAGTATATTCACTTTAAAGCCACTATTGACGAAAATGCGACGATTCGATGACTTTGATCCACAATAATAAATGGCATCGATTTTTGTGAATATGAGCTCAACACTACTAAACACTTCTCTGCAATAAAGCATTATTTTTCTCTATGTATTGAATGGTTGGAAAAGAGAATTATTCGACACAACGACCTAAACAACAGAATTTGTGTTCATTGGTTGGATTGTATTGTGGGTATAAAAATGTAGTTCACCTGTAATGACGTGAAGAATATTCAATGAGTTTCACACATTTTGCCACTACTTATGTCAACACTGAGAGGAAGAATTGATTTCCAATATTTTTCGCAATAAATAAAAATGTAGTGAAAGGCATAAAATCGCGTTTAGGATTAGAATCAGAATTGCTTTCAAAATGATTTCCACAACAGGTTTGTAACCATATTATCATTCAATTTATAAATATATGCATGAATTCCTGACTCATTATTCTGTGCTCTCGAGTGCGACAATTCAGCCCTTTTTGTTGGCAATAGAATTATTTATTGTATTTCTTAAGGCCCGCAAAGAATGAGTTTCCAAATAGTGATCAATGAATGCGAGTCTCAGAAAAGTGTAGTTCACAATAAAAAATGATATCTTTAGCGACACATTTGTAATCAATACTTAAGTATTGAAGTCTTCGGCAAAAAAAGTCTTTCATCAGATGAACATAACTTTGCTCACAAATGACGTCAATTGTGTTTCCAATACAATCACTTCTCGATTGAATGAATGACACAAAAAAGTTTTCATCAGAATTGCATTCAACGGACTATTAAATGAATATTTTGTGTACTCTTAAGTGTAGTATTCATTGACTCAAATAATTCGGCCACAAATCACTAGAAGAAGGGATTGGGACAAACATGTAATCAGTTTAGATTGTATTCCTCTTCAACTTTAATCCCTTGTCTCTCTCTTTGAATAAGTGACACAAAAGGAGAAGAAATTCTTGAGTTCGTGAATCAGAAATTGTATTGTGTTTTGATGGTAAACATTTTAGTTTGCATTAACTCTTTCTCACAAAAGACTTATAACAACTTCTCTATTATTTATTCTTAAAGTTGTGAAAAGTATTCATCGCTTTCAGCGTTAAACTATTCAATTTGTTAACCTTTCAGACAAACATTTGGCCAACACTTACAATACCGATAGCTAAACGGTGTTTTTGTTTGAGTTTGGCTAAATGGAAATAATTAACTCCTCTTACAACTCTGATTATCCAAATAAACTGAGCTTTTGAAAATAAAGCGCTTTTGGATAATTTTGTGCACAACTCATACATATAAACAAAACTTGGGGTTCAAATGGATGTTGACTTTCAAATGGAGTGTTTGTGTCATAAAACTGTATAAATCATTGTTTTATCGCAGAGGAGAAAAATTTGAATAATTGGTGAACACATGTCATAAAAACAATGAATGCTTTCACACCTCAACCACAAGGAAAAAATGTTTTGTGTGTTTTCTGAAATAATACTTATGTCAATCATAACATTGAATCTAAGTTTATGTCTAAATTTTTTCATTCTTGTGATGCAGTGATGGTCAGGGAATAATAAACTACATATTAATTGCACATTGTATCAATTCCCTCTTTTATTCAAGATGAGCCAAAAGTAGGTCATTATTACCGAGATTGAGTTGAAGCTCTTGAGGTTTGGTATTTAGGCCACCTTGGTCATCTATTGTTAATATCTCAGAATGAATTGCAGTGCGTTTTTCTTTGCGCTGTGAGTCTTATCGTCGACTTAAGAGCAAGAAATTCGTTTGTCTAATAAAATCCAGAGTAAAGGCAAATGTTTTCGCATTAGAGACACTCTGAGGGAATCGAAAGCATTTATCTTGCAAAGTTAAGAGATTGGATGATTGTATGAGTCCAACGATCGCATAACAGATGCAAATTCCAATATAATGCAAATGCTTTTGAATCTCTGCTGACATACTATTGTCAAACGGATTAAATTGAATTTAATGCCAGAAAATAACACATTTATTAATGTCTGGTTATGTATAGCACATAATAGTCGTTCCCCTCTTTCTAAACGATACAATTTATTAGTTTTTTAAGAATTTAAAAACAGAAATATTTGAGCAAATGAAGAAAAATGCCATTCATTTGATTAAAATAAATTACATGTAAGATTATACTTGTTACTATTGGTAATGTGTATCACAATTATAAACAATTTTTCAGAAATGCTCTGACAGTCTTCAATCTCTTGGGATTTATATAAGGGATATGTTGTATCGAAATTTCAGTATAAATAGTACCTCATGTCGAATGGTATTTAGTTTTTACCTAGATAAAAAAAAAGAATAAATTTTGACAAGTTTGATCACTTTTAAGCATTACACATTTATTTAACAGCAAAAACTTTTCAGGTGATATGAAAAATTCAATTATAAATGTAAAGCAGGAACAAAATCGATATGAGTATAGCAAAACAAAAAATATAAATATTTTTCTTTTTATGAGTATTGTTTGATTATTTCAAATGAGACTTCTTTAGTGAAATAAGTTATCGAATGCAATGATTGAATGCATTGCCTTTGAGAGAGTAAATTGAGTTTAGTAGCGTTGTTAATAACAAAGTTCTTGGTGATTTTTTATAATCTTTAGTCAAATGCGTAATTTTTCTGACATAACACACGATAGCAAAACTGCGAGAGTAAAAAATTGGTGACAGTATTGTCTGTTTCTATATGTGTGTGAGCAATGTACAATATGTAGTGTATGCAATGCTATGCAGTAAGCAAACACAGTTAATATCTTTGACTCAAATTCATCTGTCGGTGGACTCAACTGAAGCTGTTTTTGTTGCAAAAAACAACATAATATCAAATAAATTAATTGTTTAGCGTTTGAATTAAAGCTCTCATTCATTAGATTAGAGCTCAATATTAGAGACGTTGTGCTGAAGAAAAGGATCCAAACAGAAAACGTTGAATTAGCGTTAATTAAGGCTACAAAACATATATACGTTATTCCCATTTATTATTTAATCAAATAAATCTTCTTCATGAATTACACTATTCCTCGTTCAGCATCAAGAGCATCTAGATAACTCATGATATAAGTGCAGGGATTATTAATTGTCTTCTATTTTAATTAGTTTCTTTTTTTTTAATTCGTGATAAACCTTACTTATTAATACTCTCATATACTTAAGACATAAGATATTCATTTTAATAAATATTTTCTTAGAAATTAGTCGTTTTTTTGTATGTAAATCTCAAAATAATTTGAGTTTTTAGTAGAAGTAATATAATAAGATCTATTGGATTTTGAATCAGGGCAAATAGTCCAAAATAACAAAAATTTCAAGAGATTCTTTTCATTTGAAAACATTTCTAACGTAAACTTTGTAAAAAATGTATTAGTTATCCATAACCTGTAAATATTTAATTAAATAACTTCAGACGTCGAGAAAATGGAATTACCATTCTATTGAATTATTCTCATTTGTACTTATGCCTATTATACAGATTGTTTATTTTATTGCGATAATGGCAATGTTGAGTCTATGAGAACATAGTTTGGTAGAGATAATAATAAAAGAAAGATTGTCATTTAGTTCAATAGAAAGTTTAGATATCCCCTAGAATTATTCCAAACTTAACATTATAAGTGTACCCCCTCTTTATCGATGGAAAATATTTATACCTTGGTCCCTCCAAGCGTTTTTCTAAAAGAACCTCAAATATGGTTATTTGTATCAAAAAATTGGGTTTTAGAAATTTTTGAAAAACTGTCCTTAGACCTTCCCGCTTATATATTTTCGGTTTTCATCCCGATTTGACCCCCATAGGGCCGTCGAGCTTTTGCATCCATGATTATATTTAATACTGAATAAATCATTCACATAAAGAGTGTGAATGCACATTCTTCTCAATTGTCGGAATAAAAAAAACATACTGTAGTCAACATTGTATTAACAAGACAAGTAAGATATATAAGTAAGCATTTATTTAAACTTTTTCTTTTAAAATAGTGACACAAAATTTAATTCAGACCAATATTATTGAGTTTTAAATGAAGAAAATGTAATAATTTTTCCTTTTTTGGTAAATATCCGATTAAAATTTGTTTTTTAATTGAATGCCAGACTTGAATACAAAATTAAAGCATTTTATGCCAAAAATCTCTATTTAATGAAATTCCTGCGTTAATGAGAGGAAAATATTTCTGAAAGACTTGTAAACACTAATTAAGTTATAATTTTTGAAAACTTAATATTATAGGAGTTATACACTTATGGTTGAATTCATAGAAATATCGATTGAAAGCTGGACTCAACTTTGGGTTTTATAAACAACTTTATTTGAATGAATGCAAACGTTTTTGAAGAATTCCAATCTTTTATTTTATTTTGAAATTCAGTGTTTGAATAAAAACTTCTCCGAACAGTTTATTAATTTAAAGCCAGAATATTTATTCAGACTGTATTCGAAATTTAATTCAAACACTTAAAGAACACTTTCCGGCAATACTTCTGCAAAGACTTCAATTGGATTTTGTTTGAATAAAATTGTAAAACAATTTCTATGAAAATACATTTCATTTGATTGAATCAATTTAAACAAATAGTGTTTTCCTTTGGATTATTCACCACTTTGAACAATAGGAACATTTTGAATAATTTCGAGCAGATTTTGTTCAATTTGTTTATCTTTTCATGAGGGACTTATGGCTCGACTAAATTGATTCGGATTCAAATTAAAGTATGACGTTATTTGTTGATAAAAATGACATTTAAATGTTCGCCATATTTGCAGTCAGTTTTGGTTTTCGTTAAAAACAAATAAAAATTATCTTAAAATTCAATCAAATATTGATTTGGTTTTTGACAATATTTTAATGTTTTTCTGACATTTATTTTTGTAAATCAATTAATTGTTTATTATTTGTTTGAATTTATTTTTGATACAAACGAAGCAATCAATCGCTGGAATCGTATTTACGACAAACAAATTGAATTGAATCTCATTTTGAATTTGAATTTCAAGAAATTGTCATCTTTTCAATCGTTTGGTCATCACCTCAACGACCAATCAGTCGGAAACAATGGAGGAAAGTGCGGCCAGTATTGAGCGCCACGCATACTGTCTGTGCCTTCACGTGAGGCCGGCCACCATATTTGTGGCTCTGGTCAATCTCGTAAGCCGTCAAATGTCTTTTAAGGGATGTGTTAACTAATTGGTTAATTGTCTTAAAGGGCGGTTCTCTGATTTGTGCGATCGTCACAATAGCGCTGTTGTCTTATTCGGATAACGCATTCCTGCAGTCGATGAGTGAGTCTCAGCGGTCGACCACCACTTCTCTGGCGATTGTGGTGTATATGTTGTTGTCTTTGGTGTCGGCAATGCTTCTGTTCGGTGTCCTTAAGTCGAAGCCGACATATATTCTGCCCTTTTTTGGCATACAGTTCATCGACTTCTTGTTCACTTTACCTCAATTTCTGACTTCTTTGTATAGTCAGCCGCACACCAATCAGTACCACAATTGGTCGGACCGAAGGTCCACTTTCCTGGATATGCGCCACATTTGGCCGAACGCCAGCCCTAACAATGTGTACACCAGTTCTCTGCTGTTCACTACTTTGATAGTCCTGTTTAAGAGCTACTTCTTGTGCGTCGTGTGGAAGTGCTATCGTTATCTGCGAATGAAAGAACTGGTCCTTCCCTTACATTTGCCACACTTTTCGCATAACATCACAAACGATGTGAGCATTACTTCACTTCTTTATTCACTAATTTTTGGCACATTTTTGTCTTTAAAAAACTTATTAAAGGAAAATGTTTTTATTGGTCGCACTTTTTATGGCCTCAAATGAAAAATGAGTTTTTATGCCAATCATTAGCTCTCTATTTATCAGATCAAAAGTCAGAACTTTTTGTTTTCACTTTGAATTATAGATATTTTTTAGTAATTTCTCCAAAAATCCCTTTGTTTTGGACTTTCATTCTCTTCAGATATTAAACTGCAATAAATCTTCGAATAACAACACTTTTGAGACTTTAAGTCACTTAAAATGACTGATAAAAGAGAACTTCTTTAAGACTAAGAATACATAATTTTGGGCTAATTTTCTGAGATTTCAATGCAATTCGAACTTTTCATTCACTGAATTGGTTTTTAATTTGATTTAAGACATTTATTTTCGTTAGTTTTCTATTTTATTTTTTGAGTACAAATCCATTAATTATTTTAATTAATCAGTTATTCAAAGCTTTTATATTCACAAACAAATTTCGATACCGTTTATGAGTAAACAAAATGTTTGCAAATTTTTTGTTTAATTGGATATCAAACTCATTAATGCAAAGAATATTCAAATTGTTTTTGAACCGTTTGTCGAAAGGCATAAATAATTTATGATTTATAGAGTTATTCACTAAGAATAGCCACAAATGATAATTATTCTGTGCCGCTTCTCAACGATAGGATTGATGTCCGGAAGCTGACATTCATTATGTGAGACGATATAAAAAGTCGTTTCTTTGCTCCCAATCCGTTGGCCTTTTCTTAACGGTCTGTCTGTCGTACAAAACACTCAGTCTTATGACTGTTTATGACTATTACTGCTATAGTATTACGAAATAATGCGATCGACGCAGACTTCAATGCAATTATTGCTGTCTTTTCTTACTTTTTTTAGAGTCAGTCAACATTCAGATAGACTTTTCCTTTTGGTCACTGTTTACATACCATTCACTTCTCTTCTGTTTTCGATTACAAAATCTATTGGTTTTTATTTTCATTGAATAAAATTTATAGACTTTTCAATGAATTGTCGTCTATTTGATTGTAAATTCTTGGCAAATATTTGTGAAATAACAATGAATTCAGTCATTAGTGGATACAATGCCAACAATTTCCTAAAACCAGTGCTGATTATAAAGAGAGGCTCGATTTCTATGGGTTCTATGTCTCTGATGGCACTGAAAGTTCTTTTCATTTTGCACTTTAATGTTTTTGGTGATGCATTTAGAAATGAATGCAAAACAGACCTACTCTAGCACATTGCTCTTTCACTCTTGTGCATCTCTGATCAAAACAAACAGAAAAGTTTTAATTTATTTAGTAATCATTGGTTTTAATTATCGAATAGGAGATCGAAAGTTGGCTTCAAATCAAATTATAAATAAGAGACAAATAACATGCATTTCCGTTGCAATCAAATTAAAATTTCATTATATTTAATGAGTTTAAGCGTCCATTTGTTTGGCTTTCTATTCGGTGCTACAATTGTGGCATTCTTTTAATGAAATTTTTTTTTGTGAAAATTTAATTAATTTTCTTTCCTTATTCTGTGCGAACAGCTGGTAATCCCACCTATGATGGTACCGCCACCTCACTTGGCGCCTCCTGATTACGATGAGGCCACTAAGAGCTGTGCGCCGCCCGATTACGAAACGGCCACCAAATCTAATGAATTCAAGTTTGTACCGAATACACCCGAATCAAGACCTGTGCCGCCACCCCCGACACCGATAGTGTCCGACTCGAGCTCACAACAATCGACGACAATTGAGATTCCGAACGGACCCAATCCCGAGTCAAGTGATGCATAAAATTCTATTCAATGATCTCTTTATTTAGTCATTCGATTATTTACTCAAATGTTTTGTTTTAATTGACTTTATTTTTCTTTTTTGATCTGATATTCAAAATGAACGCTTGTTTTTCATACCCTTTCGGTCTATGCCTTCACGAATTGGGTCACTCTTTAGGCGCTCATTAATCTCTTATTAATCCATTTGTTTTATTCAGTTTTTTTATTTCTATTGAATAGTTGTTCACATTCTTAGTGTTAAACCACTTCTCAAATAATAGTCATATCTATTGGAATCAATTGTATCCATTATCTTGAATTATCTCGAACAAATTTATAGATCTGTTAACTGAATGAGGGATTGGTTCGAAAAGTGGACGGTTTATGCATTTTATGCTAATATTATAGTTATATTTGTCAACTATTTATCGAATTCTAGTCATACTATCGATCGGAAGCTATTGTCGTCAAAAGTCATGACCAATAGTCGTATCAATACTTAACTGAATGTCATTCTGTTATTCAAAAAATAAAATAAAATCATTAATTATATGCACATTAAAAGAGATCAATAAATCGACACTTTATTTACTCAAATAAATATTTTTTGCTCCAATTTTATTCGTTTTTCTGCTTGAGTTCAATATTCTTATTAATCAATTGGTTATTGAATTTGATTTCATTGAAATTTCATGAATTTATTACACGATTTGTTTGAGACATTTGTCAAAAGTTTGCTCCGCTTTTGAAAAGATTTGAGTTTAAATCGATTAATACAAACAATAAAAACTAAAATCGAATGAAAAACATTTCTTAAAAGACTATAAAAATGCAAAATTTGTTGAGTCGATCGACTAAAATGTAATTGAAGTGAATTTAAGTGTTGTTTAAACGATAGAAATATCGTCGAAACAGTCATAAAATAGTGAACTTTGTCTGTTTATTCGCTTAAAATTGCTGTATATTCGAGTAATTCTTCGCATTTTTGAGACTATAATTTTCTTTAATTGAGTTTTCTATTTGCATAAAACTTTGCTCTTAAAAAAGGCTTTTATCTGAAGTTTTATTTATTTGAAAACATAATAATTGCAAGAATCAATTTTTAAAATTAATCGACAAAACTTATTTTGAATATATAGAGGTTTTGTTTGCAAAATATTCAATTCATAGGCTATTCCTTAAAATAAAATCTATAAATCCTTTTGAGAGCAATAAATAACTTATTTTTTTCGTAATATAAATGAATAATCGTTTGAATGATAATCGAAATATTGTTTAATAACATCAAAAAGTTATCGATTTGTTGCTCTTTATATAAAAATAATGAATCATTTGTTATACAAAAAAGAGACAAATATTAGACAATGTTTTGCCAAAAATCTTCTGAAAGTTCTTTTGAGAGAATCATTCATTTTTGATAAATTTCAAGTAATCTTTTCCTGAGGGCAAGTCTACCACTCTTTGACCATCGATTTGAGCGCCGGGTTTGACAATGAGATCGCCGCCAACTTTCCAGTCAACGGGAGTGACCACATTCTGGCGACTGGCCGTCAGTTGTAACGAATCGATGAGTCGCAGCACTTCATCCATATTACGACCGGTGGAGGCCGGGTAACTGATTATAGCCTTCACTTTCTTATCGGGTGAGATCACAAACACAGCCCTGACTGTAATCATTTTGTCCGCGCCCTTCATTCCAGACAAACAAAAAATGAATGTTTGATAACAAATGAGAAAAATGTCAAAATCGTGTGCTTTTTGTGTCCAAAAAGTCAAACAAATTTTAAATTAAGTTTTGATTCAAAGTATATATAAATCTATGATTTTGTGAAAAAAGTTTGGATCGATATTAACATTTTGAACAGTCATTTGTCGCTCAGATATCAGTCCTGACAACAGTCTCTCTGTTAGTGTTTCTAATGTTATGTTCGACACAAAAATCGAAACCAAATCTCATAAGAATTGCAAAAACAAACTAATATTTCATTCGTTTTGTGTATATCTTTATATGCGATTCGAGTCAAAGAAAACTTCTGTTTTTGCGCTAAAACTATGAAATGATTCAAAAAACAAATGCAAACCATATTTGAATTGAAGAACAAATTAACATAACTTTGATTGTATTCAGGGATGTGGAAGGTCGTTGGCTCAGGGGGTTTACTCACTTTTCGACTCAAGGTGGGTTTGGACTGATGCCCACCTCTTCGGGGCTGCATGAATGCATTCAAACATAAATCACTAAAACAAATAATTGTATTAATGAGACTCCGATTCGCAACTTATGGTCCGATAATTAATTGAGAGGACAATCACTGTCTCTAAGTTGAGCTCAATTATTGACATTTGCGACAAACAATTATCAAATTCTTTAGTAAAATAGATTCTTCAGTTTGTGAGAGGAATTGAATGTTTGCAATTGAATAAAAAAGAAACAAACTCATTTTTGCTTGCTTCAACAAACAACTCATTAAGCGCTTCTATATGTTTAGAATCTGACTTATAATTGAAATATTTGAAAGATTTAAGGCCTAATTAGAGGACTCATTGTGTGCGGAAAAAAGACTTCGTTACGCAAATACCGATTCAGTTATAAAATGAAATCAAATTTCTGATTGGATTTTGAGACCAATTCTCTTAAATACTAAAATCACTGAAAAATAAGATATCAAATGACTAATTAGAGGTAATTTGAGTTTTACTCAATTATCTATTGAATTCTCTATCAATTAAGTAGTGAAAGTGTCATGATACATTATAATACATGATACCCACCATATCCAACATTCCGATTTGATTTGCAATCTTTCCATTTTCGTCTCCGATTACCTCAATTTCCAAATAAATAAACCAAATATTAGTCCAAATGAATAATCAAAACACAAATAAGAGGGCTGTCATACGGGGAAAGGCACTGCACATCTGCTGTAATGTTTGACGTCCTCAACCCATCCCTTGTGGTCGTCCACAGAATCACAACTAATAAGAACTACTTTGACATTTCTATTCTCAAACTCTTTGGACAGTTGGGCGAGTCTTCCGATTTCTGTCGTACAGACGGGTGTGAAGTCTTTCGGGTGCGACAAAATCAGACCCCAATTGTCGCCTAAATGCTCGTATAAATTGATTAGACCGGCAGTTGATTGGGCCGTAAAGTCGGGGAAAGTTTCGCCCAAATTCAACATCTCTTTACAATCTTCGCAAGAATTGGTCAAAACTATTAAACACATAAATCATAACTTATGGTAATTAATGACAATTCGAGAAATAAATTCATAAATTATTCAAAATCTCTTTTGTCGTTATTTTATCGGCAAATAAATGAATTATTGGGTCGTTATATGGAAGCCTTTAATACTCACTTTGAGAGGAGGGGGCGGTTATACTCTTGTCTTACGTTCGGTCAATATATTAGTCCGAAAGAGACAATACTTTTGATAAATGAAGTAATGATTTCTAGTGTTTATCGTATTTCACGCGAAATGCCTTTTAGTCGACCAATACTGAAGCACAGAATAGAGCGGAGCAGACGCACCACTCATTAATAGCCTGTCATTAGTCAAGGTTATGATCAGGTACATCTTTCAAACTTTAACACATTTTTTATTAAAAATATTTACTAAAATCAATTAGACCTTCAATTTAATGAAATGATAGGAAACAGAACTGTTTTCTATTATTGAATTCATTATTAAATTATTTTAGAGCCTAACTGTGATCAAAATAATTAGCATGCTCAATTATTGTCGACAAGTGATTGAATTCAAATCAATTTTGGAGTTATTGAAAACAAACGAATTTTAATTAAATGCATTCTAAATATGGGTACAAATGAGTGGAAAAATTATTACCGTTCCTGACCGTATACTTCCCCGTGCTGTTTTAAGTGGAAAGTGGGTTTTTGGCCACTCGACCGCCGTTTCTAAGCTGTTATAACTAGTTTATAACAGCACCCTTTGTATTGTCCACTTTTATAAGAGCATGAAGTACCATTAAAAGTGGTTTGAAGTAATGATCGATCATTTGATGCATCTCTGGTCGATCAGAATTATTTAAAAAACTTATTTTAATTCAAATTAAATGTTTTCAATTCAAATATTATTTTACAGTTTTTGACACAAACATTGTGTAATTAGGTGCTGTTATACTGATCCAAATGATGTGTGGTTTCTATGCTCTTATAACTAGTTTATAACAGCATCCTTTTGTACCAACCACTTTATAACAGCACGGGGAAGTATACGGTCAGGAACGGTAGTTTAGAAATTAAGTCATTTCAGTTGATTCAGTGGTTTCATTGTCATTATTGGGAGTACTCGGAGCGGTATTTGTCGCTTCATTTTTGAGGAGTTCGTCGTCACTGATGTCTTCCGCGTCGTCGATATCGAAATCATTTGCATTGTTTTGATTATTAGTCGGAAACTCTTTGGACAGCTTTTCAACGACTCCTTCCAAATGACTGCTCACAGTTTTGACGGCCTGATTGCTCGGAGAGAAAAAGTGATGACTCTTTTGACTCAATAATCGCAAAGCTCTCCAACTGAAGTCACTGTCCGAACAGATGACAGGCCTCTGTTCGGGACCGGCTTTTACAGCTTTTTCGAAAAATTTCTCGACCGAAGGTGTAAAAAGTCGTTTCTTTGAACGACAGGCCTCCCAATTATCCGGACATAAATTCCAAATAGCGTTAAGCTCTGGATTTCCAATAAGTATGCGATGGTTTGCTTCGGCAGTTCTTAATTCGTCGCCTAATTTACGTTTTTTAGTGTACGTCCCTCTGATGTTCGCCTCATTCTTCTTGAATTCTGCCTCACTTTCAGTGATAGCTTTAAGTTCAGGACAGCCCTCATTCTTCCAATTACTCCAAAACTCTTCGCGTTTCAATATTTTCTCAACACATTTACGAACTTCAGCGCCATTGGGAGGCGTCTCCTCTATGAGGGCATTGATTTTATTGGTGGTTTCTGTAACCCAAATGGTCTGTTCCTCAGTCAAAGTGTGGGTCTCCTGTTTGAAACGTATAGTACTCGTCAAATACTGAAACAAAATGAGAAACTGCACGAAAATATAGCGCCGGAAATTAGAATCACTTAATTGTAATTCTAATAACTTTTGATTCGTTAAATATTTAGCGAAATATATGTTATTATCGCTACCGATGTCTCCCAAACCCTGAAAGTTGGCGCAAGAGTTTGGGTCTAATTTGAAGCTTTCGAATGCCTGTAAAACATCGTTAGTATAGGACTGGAATTGTTTCCATTGCGGCCGAACGTAGCACGTGATGGGATTTCTGAAGTATTCCTGCAACTGCCAGAACTTGCGGTAAAAGTTGTAATCGACTTGTATCTTGCCAAATTCTTTGGTTTCTTGATCTTCAGTGGCAATTGATTCCGAGAGTATGCCGTCCTCTTGCAATGAAAAAGAGGTCGAATTTTCGTGATTGAACTCTGAGATCAGATTAAGACCCGACCTCTCAAATAGAGGGAAAAAACGGGCCAGAAATACAAGAATACGACCGCAAAACACTGTGTTCTGCGATCGGGACAGACGTCTGAGCAAATCATTACAGGAGCGCAACATTTGGTTTTTGCCAACTTTGAAGAAAGGTTCCTCTTTCCAGATGTCCACATTGTCTTCAACCAAAACGAACAGTTGTTGGCATTCGTCTAATGTCCGGCAGTCGAAGATTTCGGAGAAGAGAACAATTGGAAGACTACCAGAACTCCACTCATTTCGCGCCACAATAATCGACAGTTTCAACAGATTCTCATACTTTTTGAACTGAAGCTCTTTTTCCTATTAATCGAGATTTGAACCGAAATTGAGATCAAATGACAAACGAAATCTTCAACTCATTAAATACATAATTGAATTGTTGTGTCTTCTGTTTGAAAGAGGTGTCGACCGCTGTTCGTATGTCTTCCAAAGTGTATTTACCGCTATATTTACTGACGTCACAAATGTTTGTAATTTCCCCCAATTCTTGAGTTTCGAGGGAAGTATTTATCCATTTCTGAAATCAATTGAAATTAAATTAAATTCAGTTTCATTCAAATGTTTGTTACGAACCGTAACTCTATTCAAGATATCATTCAAATCAGATCCGTCTGCCATCAGTTGTTTTGATTATCAAACCGAAGGATAAAATGATTTAATTAAATGTTTGTCACAATTTAAATGAGACTAAAATTCAAATAAATTGAAAACAAAAACACATTTCAAATGCATTCAATTAAAACGTTTTGAAATGTAATCAAATGTGAAAATCAAAGGGATTTCCAGTCCTTTCAAAGTGTGAGCGAAATATCTGAATGAAAAAGAAATCGCTTCACAAACAAACTCTCAATAATTGACGTCAAAAATATTTTATTAATTTTGAAATACATTAATACAAATAAGGCCTGGCTTACATTCAAAATTATCAATGATAATGATTGATAATTATAAATTAAGTTGTATTTTTAGTTTATATAAACCGTTTATTTAATTTATGGGAAATTTTATTTATTTATGAATAGAATTATTGGTCGTATAGTTTGGATGAAATTTATGGGCAAAACTGAAAACAGCCCCAAATGTTGTGAAAGACATTGTTTTGCAAATCAAAAGTGTTTTGAGAATCAAATGGCCGTCACTTCAGGGATGAGTCCATTGAGTGATAGTCTCTTTCACTGAATTGTTATTCATTTTTTTTATACATTAAACTAATTTTTATATCAGTTATTATTTTTAATCAACGGATTTAATGATTTTTGAGTGTTTTAACCGAAGAAAATATGGAAGTAGTGACCAGTCCTCCAGCGATAAGTTCTTCACTCGATTATCGATTTTAATGGCTCTTAACTCTAGTTTTTAATGACATTACTTTTTTAATTATTTGACTGAAAAGTCTTTGAGTGATTACCACAGACTTGAAAGCAATTAAATTATGGGTAACTGTTGTGTTCGCGACGGCAAAGGCCGCAACAGTGGCCAACAGCTCAATGGACTGCCACCAGGCTCTGAATTGGTTCGGACGGGAGCTGTACCACCAATGCAGCACACGATGGATCAAGTGATAGCCGCCCCACCTGTTCCCATCGACAGCATCAGACCTCCAAATATGGGACAATTAAATGGTGGTAATCAGTTGCCGACCGTTAATTTGGCACAAAATGATCTGTTGAGTGGTGACCAGTGTGGTCCTAACGGTGTTCAGCAGTCTTTAGGTGCGGCCAACGGCAAAGTTTTCGTCGCTTTGTATGATTATGACGCCCGCACAGACGAAGACTTGAGCTTCAAGAAGGGCGAGCACTTGGAGATCATAAACGACACTCAGGGGGACTGGTGGTTCGCGCGTAGCAAGCAGACCAAACAAGAGGGATATATACCCAGCAATTATGTCGCAAAACTCAAGTCAATCGAAGCCGAACCGTAAGACCACTTTTCGTTCGCACCTTTTCTTTTGTCTAAAGACTAACCGTTGATTTGCATTGCTTTCAATCGATTCCTTCGAAACCATTTTTTATGATTTGCTTTTGATCTGAATTTCATAAAATATTTTTCTTATTTTTTGGCATTCATTGAATTCTTTTGGCATTTATTCGTATTTTGTTTGCAATTATTAATAATATTCTGTGCACTTCATGTCTGCGTTTCATATCTTTTGGCTAATTTTCATTTCGTTAATTATTTTTATGTTTTTTTCATGAATTTGATTAAAATTTTTTGAGTCAACAGACTTTCAATTAGTATTTCTCTAATGATTGTCATAAAAGTCTTATTTTTGTTCATAACTTCAATGCCTTTTATAGCCTAAAGGCTCAGAAAATATCTTTTCGGTCGAATTAGAGATTCGGAGAATTATTTCATTTAATCGGTTTTAAAATCTATTAGTTTTTTAGTATTTTTCAATTTTGATCACAGAATTAGAGTTAGAGTTCATTTAAACGAGTATTTGCTCTGTTTTTCTCAAAATTGATTCAAAAAAGTGCAAATCGATTGAATCGATAATGAGTTTTAAGTTGATTACAGTTATGTATGACTTGTAATGAAATATTTGATTAATATTTTTGTTGTTGTCTTAAAAAAGAAATACATTTAATTTTTGCCACAATTTCTTCAATAATTATTTCGCATACGAATTGAACACTCCTTTAAGACCTTTGAGGTTTCATTTTAGTCATTCATTTAACTTCTTTTTGATTGAAATGCTTTAAAAACTTGAAATCCTTTTGAAGTTATTTAAAGGAAAGACTGCTTTAATAGACCATTGAGTTAAGTATTCAAATAAGAAAAAAGAGTAATTTTCAGTCCTTTATTGTTAAGTAAAATACAATTCATAACTGTTTTGGTATTTCGTTTATTTACTGGCACTCAGTCTCTGCCCTCTCTTTTAATTGAGATCTCAAACGATAAGTCTTTACTTTCGGAGTCATTATTAGTGTTTAACTATTGAATAGGATTTCGAAAAATTACTTCAAAAGTTTTGTTGGTTTTGCAAGTGTTGAACAATTGGTGAACATTCAATTTAAATATTGTTATTGTTGTGTTTTTTTGCTTTTAATTTCTATTCTATTCTGTTTCACCTTTTAATAGTCACCTCAAACTTGGTTAATTTATACTAAAAATAGTGTAAGACTTTTGTCTGGGAGTGAGAGCTGAGGCATACATTGCGGCGGTAATCAGTTACGACGACCTCTTGAACTAATTTATTGCAAGATTATTATGAAACTCTATTTAAAATAACATTCAGACTTGCAGTTCTAAAATCATAAATTCAAATGAATTCATTAGTTATGTATAATTAGATCGACTTCTTGTGATTTAAATCATTGCCTTTTGTTTCACTTATTCCACATTCAATTTAATATATTTTATAGCAATTAATTTCAATTAACACTTAATTCAGTTATAAAATTAGTTTAGAAAATAACAATTAAAGGCTATAATTGCAATTCAATGCCGTTTTCAGTTGCAGTTAATCATTAATTATTGGATTTAATGAACTGTTAAATACAAATCAGGACTTGTAGTGAACTCTTTTTTTGTCAATTGATTCAGTAAATCAAATACTCTATATTTTCCGACATTTCTTTGGGACACTTTCAAGGCTTTTGTTGTCCAATCAATTTCGAGCACTTTTTTAAGTGAAATTATTCTCACGTTTTTTATTTTCGATTCGCATTCATATTAATTAAATTTGTTTTCCTATCCTAAAAACTGAATAACTTTTCCCTCGATTGAACTCAATTGGAATAATTTTCTTTTGAATTAAATGGATTTAAAATTCTTTTTATTGATTTCTCTCATTTACTTCGAGTACTTTTTGTTTGAAATAATAAATCCGTGAATTTTAAAAGTGTTTATCAATTCTTAAACTCATAACTACTTTATGATTGATTTCTGCGGAAAATTTAATAAAAAGTGATTTAAATTTTAGCCAATCATTAATTCAATGGATTTTTTGGGTTTCGATTCGAGTGTCAATCAGTTTCTTAAGAAATTGTTTGTTTAGTCGTTTATTCTTTAAAATTGACTGCAGTTTCAAATCGTTTTCATTTGAATAACTTATAATGAATTGTATTATTGTTTCCGAGTTTCATAATTTCTGAAATTCCTTTCATTGATCGTAAGATAGTTTATTGCAATTCTCTGTACCCACTCTTCTGTCATAAAATTTTATCTAATTTTGTGTAGATTTGAATAAATATTTGGGTCTACTTTTCATTTTTTTCTTCCTTTTACTAATTAAAAACTTTTCTTTTGTGTAAATATAAGTATTTTGAGGAAATGTAATTTTGAAGGGAATCTCAGTTTGTTTATTAATTGTCGCTAAAATTATGAATGCAAACGAATCTTCTTTTCAAATATTTATTGAATTTGTTACTAATTTATTTTAACCCAAAAATTGTTTATATATCTGTTTTCTTCAAACAAATCATTAATTTTTAAGATCAAAAACTCATAAATTTTCAGTTATATTCGTTTATCTTATTTTTGTTGAATTTAGATATTAAAACAATTTCTAAATGTTTTTCTTTGTATATTAACATATTATCTGCGATTTACTCATTAGGAAATTGTTTTAAGTTTGTCTTAATATTGTTTTGTATTCAGTAATGTTTTGCAATCCATATATTCGTGATTTCTTAAGTTACAGTCTTTGATATCAAATGGTTTTCTGCAAATTAATAGTGAATTGAAAGGCATTTTATTTCGAATAAAATAAAAACTAATTGAAATATAAGTCATTTTAGGAGTTTATAACGTAATGGATATGCAGTTAATTCATATCTCAAAGCAATGAATGTATAAAAAGAGTCGTTTTATTGTTCTTTCACTTAATGTTAGAAATGTTTTTATCACTTTTAGATCATTTGATACAAATTCAAAGACTTATTTTGGTAAAAGTCGAGGCAATGATTTCTGATATCTTATTTTTAGATCTTGTCTTCTCATATGTTGAGTATTTGAGACTTGGTTTCTTTCTTTATTAATAGTCACTTATCTTGCGATCTAATTCGTGATCATATAATTTGTTTCTCACATAACATCCAAACAAATAATTGAATTCATTTTCTTCTGTTCTCTCGATTTGAGTGTTGATTAAATATTTGCCGAAACTCTCTTCAGATAAAATTTGCCTCTTGGCTAACATTGAAAACTGTTTGAAACCTTAGGAAATACGAGACCTGAGATCATAATTACACCACTTTTGGCTACAGTAGAAAACATGTCTTTTTTATAATCATTTTTGCATTTCTCAATCAATTTTCGGAAAACTCTTTTATTATATTTTAGACTTTTGGGGCATTTGTTAGACAATTATAGTTTAAATTGTACTCATTTTAATTCATTGATTATCAAGAAGATACTATTTTTCGTATTAAGATTTTACTACAAACCATTTTCTGGTCTGAATTTGAGGTCAAAGTTCAATGTTATGCACAGTATTATGCAAATGATGCTTCGTTTAGCCGAATGGCCAGTCGTTGACATAATACAAATCAAACCATTGAAATATTACTCATTTCCTGTAGTTTTAAATGTTTTTATCACATCTTTGTCTGATATGAGTGAGAATTTTGTGTCAATTCATACGATTCGAGAGGTTATGCAAAAGTATTAAGTTTTATGTATATATCTAACTGTCTTTCTCTCACCGGTTGTGATAATACTCTGTTACTATTTTTTTTGAACCTAAAAACAAGTAATCTTACGGTCGGTTGCATACAATTAAGTGCTGTCTCAGTTCTACCCCACTTGTGCTGTCCTTTAGACGAAATACCAAAGCGTTGTCTAATATCTTCGTTTGTCTCCAAAGGAATTACTTGTTTTAGAAATTTTTTGTCTCTCATTCTTAAAATACTATGCTTTGGTTTTTCAAACATATCACTTGTGTTTAGCGTTTTATAAGTTATTCTTTAGTATATCCTTAGTATATGTTTAGTATTATATTGATTCTTGTTTTTATTAATTGCAAATAATGTGTTTGTTGTTTGAGATTTGAAGTTCAAAAGACTTTTCTCTTTTTGTTTGCAAAATAAGTGATTTTTATGTTTTATTTATGGCTTTACTTCTGGTCTTCAATTTGAGTTCACAATCAGTTTTCGAGTCAACGCTTGTTTTGAAATATTTAAGTTTGAATTCAGTGCTTTTAAAACCACTAAATTTTGCTATTATTTGTGTTTTTCGGACAAATGCATGACATTAGTAGTAATAGTAATCCTCATCACAATTGTCATCACTTTTGTAATACTAATACAACTAATAATTCTAACAATAGTTGGATCCGAAGTCTAGACTGTATTTTGAAGCGAAACTCATCGCAAGCTTTATCTACAAGTGCCTCATCTCTTCGACCTGAAAATTATCTGTAATTCTCTTCATTTTGATTCAAATCTAATATATTTTCAATTTTCTGTTTGAATCAGTTTTTAGAGTTCATTCTTAGGGTACAATCGCTTAGAGATAATGAGCTCTTTATTAGTTTCTGTTCATTATTTCCACTTGTGATTAATTTTTGTATTTCTTTCACCAATCTAATCTAATCTTTTCATTTGAACATTGATTTAATTTATTTTCACAAATGGAGTGCTATAGATATTATCACTGTATTATTGTAAGAGCTTTTGTTATAATTATTATTCTTTTCCTATCCTTCCACTCATTTCCCTTATTTTGGTCTCATTTGTTGTTTTTCGGGTTTTCTTTAATTATCGATTCGTAGAAAATCTAATGCAATAGAGTTTTCTGGGAATTGAATTGTGTTTGCGATAAAACCGATGCATACAATGCTTTCCTAAATTGGAGTCAAATAAATGCCATTAGTTTTGCTGACAAATCGATCCTTTTTTTGCTGAAAATTAATTTTTGATTGTAAGCGATGCTCTCAAACACGTCTTCTGTCGACAATACATTTCCGATCGCATGAATCGATTTATTCCTCTCTTTCTTTGGTTTTATTCCAATGGAAGTTGTCTTCCATTAGAAGAGATAATTTATTTGAAAATTGATTGATTGGCTGCGATATTTCAGGTGGTATTTCGGCAAAATCAAGAGAGTTGAGGCCGAGAAGAAGTTACTATTGTCAGAGAACGAGCATGGCGCTTTTCTCATTAGAGACAGTGAGTCGCGACGCAACGACTACTCATTGTCTGTTCGCGACGGCGATACTGTTAAGCACTACCGGATCCGCCAACTCGATGAGGGTGGCTTCTTCATTGCCAGACGAACACCTTTCAGAACATTACAAGAACTCGTCGATCACTACAGTAAAGATGCGGACGGACTGTGCGTTAATCTCCGTAAAGCTTGTGTTCAGGTCGAGAAACCCACTACTAGTGGACTGTCACATAATACTAGGGACCAGTGGGAAATTGATAGGTCTTCACTCAAATTTGTTCGAAAGTTAGGCCAAGGACAGTTCGGAGAAGTCTGGGAGGGAATGTGGAACAATACTACTCCTGTGGCCATCAAAACACTTAAACCCGGTATGAATCGAATCATTTCTGTTTTGTTTGAATATAATTTTGTTTTCAAATTTAAGGAACAATGGATCCCAAAGACTTCTTAGCTGAGGCGCAGATAATGAAGAAGTTACGACATCCAAAACTGGTGCAGTTATACGCTGTGTGTACTCTCGAAGAACCCATTTATATAATAACTGAACTCATGAAATACGGCAGTCTTTTGGAGTATTTGCAAGGAAAGGGAAGGGCTTTGAAATTACCGCAACTGATTGATATGTCGGCGCAAATCGCAGCCGGAATGGCATACTTAGAGTCACAAAACTATATTCATAGAGATCTCGCCGCTCGAAACATATTAGTCGGAGAAAATAATATCGTAAAGATTGCGGACTTCGGTTTGGCCCGACTTATCAAAGAAGATGAGTACGAGGCCAGAGTCGGTGCTCGGTTCCCCATCAAATGGACAGCTCCCGAAGCAGCCAATTATAGCAAATTTAGTATTAAATCTGATGTCTGGAGTTTTGGCATATTATTGACGGAATTGGTTACTTACGGACGCATTCCTTACCCGGGAATGACTAACGCAGAAGTGTTACATCAGGTCGAACACGGCTACCGAATGCCATGTCCTCCTGGTATGCATTAGTTTATTGCTTGATAACTGTATTTCACAATATGTCTGTGTAGAGTGTTATCGATTGTCGCAATAGTTGTAGGGCTGACTCACTTGTGTTTAACAGATTGTATGAACTCATTATGAGGTCTGCATATAATCAGTTTCGCACAAATGCTTTTTCAGTTTCCATATAATTTCATTAGAGTTTGTGTGCATTGACTTTTCGTTCAGTGCTATTCTGTGCTATTAATTCATTTATTGATTTTATTAATAATTCGAACAAATTTGTCAATAGGCTGTCCCCAAGCCTTGTATGAGATAATGCTTGAGAGCTGGCATAAGGATCCGTTCAAAAGGCCAACATTTGAAACGCTTCAGTGGAAACTCGAAGACTTTTTCACACTCGAGGGCTCAGAATATAAGGAAGCGTCGATCGCATACTAGCCGTCTATTCGGCCGCTAATCGTTTCTCCAATCATTCGAATCGTCTTCTCATCGAAACTCTATTTGTTATTATTTTTTATTAATTCATAATTTGCTGCAACTCTTCATAAATTGTATTATTATTTACATATTTATATCATTACTGATATGCATAACAACAATAAGTGAAAGATTATTCTGTGCTCTCGTCTATTGGATTATTCATTAGATATGCGATACATATGTTTAACAAAAGTGCCATAAAATTTAAAATTCAATGTTTTACCGAACATTTTCTTATATATGAAATCAAGTGACAAAACTAAGTAAAACAATTCAATTTTGTGAAAGCTATTCACAAATCGCTGCTAATTACCTAAGAAAGCATTCAAAAGCAATTCAATTCATTTTACTTTTGATTTCTTCTCCGATGAGTTTTTTTTAAGAATACCCAAAATTTTAGTGCAATTCTAGGGATTCAAAGAATTTCAATTTCAAAGACGACTTTCACAGAAATTATTTTCGATTACAATGTTTTCTTTTTCAACGATTAATTTTTAATATAATTTCCGACTGATTTGTGATATATCTTATGTTAAAATATTTTATTTAATTTTTGTCTCTATTGTCACAAAACTTCCAAAAATTCATTTCAATCATTGATTAAATTTTAAACATTTTATTCGAATAATTGAATCAAATTTCAATTATTTTCGATTTAATATTTATTTTAATTAAATAAAAAGTATTTTCAATTCATTTGATTCAATAAATTGTGAACTGATTTATAGATTATTTTAAAAGTTTTGTTGAGATTTTAGTTTTAAATGATTTTTACAAATTGTACGCAAAATGAGTAAAACTATTGATTTTAGTTCAAAAGCGTTTAACAAAACGATTGTAATTAAGATTCAAAAGTGTCCAAAGACTCGAAACTCAATGATTGTTGGCTTCAATCGATTTGTAAGTTTGGAAGCACTGAATGTATTAAAAGTGTGTTCTCTTGAAATCACTGCCTAATTGATGATTAACTCGAAATTTCGATTTCACTGCTATTATCTTAAATTAATTGTAAATTTTCGATACATTTTAGACAAAATTATCAATAAATCGATTATCAAAACACATTTTTAAATATTATTGGCACTAAAATTAATTCTCAAGGATTTTAATAATCACTGAATCAATACATCCTTGAACTCAAAAAAGGAATTTATTTTATATAATACTATATTAAATGCTTTGAAATTTCTATTAATTTGAAAAATTTATATAATAATTATAAGAAATACAGAAAATCATATTCAAAGAGTGGCATAAAATTCTTTGATATTCTTAATATTGATAACACTTCCGGCGCCACAAACTTTGATATCACTAACGCCGACACAAATGGCAGCAAAAGAAACGATAATCGACTCGTTAGCCAACAATTGTGTCGACTCTCTTCGTTCTTCTCTCAGCAGCTGTTTTGAACGAATCCAATGGACAGTTGGCTCATTGATAATCACAAAGCCGTGACCTCAACACATAATACATATGATAACAATATATCACTAAATATTTGAAAGGTTTGAATTTCAAACTTTGAAACAATACCTAAAATAAGTGTCAATTGATTTTCGTATTGATGTGCAGTCGGGTTATCATTGGGCACAAGAAAAACGGCCCCTTTGTCCGACACTAACACAATGTTTTGTCCACTTTCTAAATGTTTTCGTAACTCTTTTTCACATTCCAATTGCTGTCCCTCTGAATATGTTTTGCTTACTTTGATTCCTCTGCTTAAGACTGAACTCTGACCATCTGTTCCCATTTTAAAATTTATTCGCCTAATCTGACCGCAAATCCGAGCCCTGCCCTCATCAACGACTACTCCATATAAGCGGTCCTCATATTGAACGATATGAGCTCTGGATGGCCTCATTTTCATCTCTTCTGATACATGGTTTTCCAAACATGATAAATCAAAGGTACTCTTTTGATTTGTCTGGAATTTAATGGATAACTTTCTATTGATTTTTCGAATTTGAGGAAATGAATAACCAATTAAGTGAAGAACGGATTCAAGAGAGCCGTTAAGAACTTTGATGACATTTTCAACGGCATGGGTTCCGACACAACTAACAAACATACTTTGGTTTTCCTCGATGTAAACCGTTGTGTGATATCTTACTTTCGGTAAATTCAATGTCATTCTTAAGAATCTTAAGTCACAAGTCTTGAGAGAAGTTATTGCCTGAAGTTTGGAAAATAAAGTAACAATGTCAAATGAGTCTCATGATTACTACAATCGCAATAATCAATGTCTGTCCCGAGCTTTTCACTCGAATTCAAATTTTAAATAACAGACTTTTTCATAAATTGGTTGAAAATCACTGAAATTTTTAAAAGAATCTAATAATAAAAGAAGTCTTTAAAAACAGATTTATCTTTGATTTGAAAGCAATGATTGTATATTTGGTTTATCTGTTAGTTGGCTTACATTTGATGCCAATTCAGTTGGTTTTGAGTGATATTCTGTGCAAAGACTCGCGAATCGATTCTATCACTTATGCGAATGACGTTCAGATGTATTTCTTCACAAGTGGTGGATATTATTGGTGGCTGAAGGAGTCGGAGTTCCCGCCGCCGGACAACAGAGCTAAACGACTGCCATCGCCGTTCGTTATGGGACAGGCGGCTGTTTATGTGGACAGCGACAGTGGATGTGCTTCGGCGATGACTGAAGGAGTGAAAGCCAAAGCCAAAGAGGTTTGGGTCGAGGAATACGTTGGCGGCGAACACAAACTCTTGTCGTTTGACACGAAGAAAGGCGTTTGGAACGATCAGACAATTGTCTACAACCAAGATCATTGCATCTCCAGAGCTCGGATCGATTGGGCATCGGGTAAGCCGTTGGATGCGATGTTTGTCCGCAACTATCTGGAGATCTACTTTGTTCAGGACAAAGCCTATGCGATGGTCGACTGCCGGTTCATATGTACGGATCCAAATTTATTCGGTGACGACAAACCTCAGTATAAGACAACAGACTTCCAAACAGTTGATCCTATTTATGGAATGTTTGTCAAACGGAACAAAGTGTTGCATATGTTTCATCTGAAGACATACTTTGAGTTATCAATTGAGCCGAACTCTCGCGATGGAAAACTGGTCACAATTAAAGGCACAGTAGAGAAGGATATCATCAAAGACTTCCTGAAAATCACATCTCCGGGACAATGCATACAACCAACAACACCACCGGCTGCACAACCTCCTCCTCCTAAGAATGAAGACCAGCCTTCGAGAGAACAAGTAGAAAGACAACCTGAACCTGTCGGCGGCCAGGAAATGGAGCAAAATAAGAAAGACGACTCAGGAGGAGGCGGTTTGGTTGTGATCGCCATCGTTGCGATCGTCGTTGTTGTGGTTGCAGTGATCGCTGGCATTGCCTTCTTTGTGATGAAACAGAAGTCAGACAAAAGTGACGACAAAGAGAAGGCAGAGAAACAAAAGTTGTCAGCAGACGGTCCCAAACCTCAAGGGGTCAAAGCAGGCACTCCATCAAAAGCAGGCGTTCCATCAAAAGCTGGCGGTTCGCAAGTTGGTGGCAACAAACCAAAGTCGAGTCTGGGCCTGTCGTCGACCATTACGAATAAGTCAAACATTGGAGTCGTCGGAATCGCTTCCAAATCCGATTCTTCGAAGCCTTCAAAGAAGTGATTCATTTAAATGATTTCTAAATTCTTTCATTAATTGAAATATTTGTTCAATTCTTTGAGAAAAATATACATTTATTGATAACTATTGTTTGTATTGTATTTAAAACAAAATAATATTTTTAACAAAAATAAAAACCAAAGAAACAAACGTTTGTGTTATGAGTCGTATTCAAAGTTAAGTCATTTAAAACATAAATATTTTACAAAACATTAAGAAATTAAGAAATTATAACAAAATATGAGATAAATATGAGTTGAAAACCAGTCGGACATCATTTAAGACCTTTCGCCGCGAATACGTCGCGAGAGTTGTATGTCTCGGGGCATAATTGTCACCCGTCGGGCGTGAATTGCGCACAGATTCGTGTCTTCAAAGAGTCCGACCAAATATGCTTCAGAAGCCTCTTGAAGTGCGGACAACGCCGCCGTCTGGAAGAGTAGCCCATCTTTAAAGTCTTTAGTGATTTCTCGAATCAACCGCTGGAACGGAAGTCTTGGAATCAATAATTCTGTAGTTTTTTGATATCTTCGCATTTCTCTGAGCGCAACAGTTCCCGGTCTGTATCGATAAGGCTTGCGTTTGATTTGAGAGGCGCCTCCTGTAGATTTGCGCCCCTGTCCCGTACCTTTGCCAGTCTTCGCCTCGAGTTGTCTCAGAAGTCGTTGTTGTGATTCGAGTGCGAAACTCGATTGTCTCGATTGTCGACTTTGGTTGGGTTCCGATTCATTGCTGGCCGTCGAAGACGAAGCCCTCCAGTGGTCGGGATTCTTGGGAACGCCTGCTGTGCTCTTTCGGGCCGTATTTTTGCGCCTTTGGTCACTCCTTCGCCTCATTTCGTACTCGATTTGCATTTTTCGCCGCATTTCTCACAAATATTTATATAATTCGGACACAAATTCACTCAAATTAAAAGAAATGTCAAAAAAGAGTTTTAAAATATATTGAGTTTTAATAAAATGTGACAAAAGAGCGGAAAATATATTTTAAACGTTCAGACAATTGGTTTAACAAATAGAGAGGCGAATGAATGACTCAAATGATTGCATTTCGTTTATATTTTACATTCAAAGCCAGTGTTCGTTACTTTTCATCACTTTTTTCACTTTTAGTCACTTTTTATTCGAATAACAAGTGATGTAAGAGTTTTGTCACTATTTATAGCATTCGTGACAACAGATGGCAGACGAGAACAAACTTAACCAACACTGAGATAAAACTATATCGTTTTGTAAATTCCATAATTCTCACACAAATTACAACTTCTTAAGACTTGGGCACAAATGTTTT
>JAQGCS010000183.1:0-31077 GCA_034702105.1 Fuscozetes fuscipes
GGACGGCTGAGAAGACGATCTACTGCTATGTGGAGGGCTGTCCATACAAAACACATCTCAAAAGAAATCTTATGAATAGACTCCGGAAAAATAGGCATTTATGATAGGTCAAAAAGGTTGTAAAAAGGGGTCAAATAGGGGCTTAAATAGGCAACTATTTTCACGCTGAATCTTAATACAAAATGGGACCAGAAGTTCCAAAATCTGAAATTTTGCTTTATATTAGTTGTTTATATGTATAATCGCCAATATCTTATTTAATCTAGCCGGTACAAGGTATAAGACTGGTTAAGTTAAGTTAAATTGATCAAAATAGAAGAAATTTGTGGTCATTTTCAACAATGTTTTGCACAAATTTTTCAAAAAATTCAAACGTATTAAATATTTTTATATTTTTATATAAAATATTACAGTTTTCTTAAATATTCAAAAGGATAATAATGTAACTAGATGATTTATACGAAGATTTTTAGGAATCAAATGCATATTGGAATTTTTGGGATGACACTTCATTCTCTGATGAACTTTCTCCAAACTTAAGATACCTGCGCATCTAATTTAACAACAATTAATTCGTATTTAATCACCTGTGTTAGTAAATACCTTAACAATTTCTAAGAAAAACCACTAATTTCTAGTTAAAACATTAAAATTTACTTAAATAGGCAGTAAAAATTCAAATAGGCACTAACACCCTAAATAGGCATCTATAGGCAAAATAAAAGTCCGGGAAAATGATCCTCAATACATGATTCCGATAGATCCTGTCTTAGCGCCAGCCTATGGACCCCTGAGAATAGGCCAATAGGCTAAAATCTGGAGTCTACTTATGAATCACTTGAATGATACGCACAAAGACGGTATTCCAAGTTTAATATAAAGATTCCAAGTTTAGAATTCAATCGAAAATAATTTGTTGCATTTGAGACCAAATCGAGATATTTGTTAATTAATAGTCAATCGATTATACATTTAAATAATAAATTTGTTAATTCATTAACTGTTGATGGTAAATGCTTCCTTTAGCCCGCCCCCATTTATAACCTTATGTCTGCCCACTCATCCCTTTCCTTTCTATTGTAATAATATATTCCAATAAAAGACAGTCAATGTCTCTTCAGGGTTCTTAGATATTCTTAAAATAACCGCCCACTCAATGATATACAATATTTCATCAATATAAAAATAGCTCTCTCTCTCTCTCTCTCTCCTCTCTCTCTCCTCTCTCTCTCTCAGTCAAAATCTATTCTTAATGTAATGTTGTCCTCAATTCCAGATATAAAATGCTTTATTAATTGTATGATATATTATGAGAATTCATTAAAATTCTTAGAACTTTCACTGAAATGGGTGAGAGATAAACGATTTTCTAGTCTTTCATAATATTCGCATTTTTCACGAATTATTACATAAAGCGATTAAACTGAAGCAAAAACGAGAATTATTTTGTTTTGTTTGAGATTATTATGTGATTTGTGTCATTCATTTGCTGTATTACATGAAAGGAAACTAATTGCGAAACCTGTGATCAATAAATCGATGGATGAAATTATGAATCAATTTTTTAAAGGAAAGAATTTAATTCAATTTAACTCAATTTAATTGGATTCGAGTCACAAGTATTGTACAGAAGAAGAAAAGTATGTTTTCCTTTGAAATTGGATATAAAGTGTGAAAAACTGGTTCCTCTCATGAATTCTGTGTTCAGTTTAACGGGTTTTTAAGGATTTAATTAATATATTTCATAGAAAAACACGGAAACCAAATCAAAACGTAAAGAAAATGCTAAACAAAATCAAATATTTGCAGTAAAAACACTTAAATGTGTTGACAATTAATAATGACTACAATTCCGGCAACTTTTTACTTGTTATCGATTTCTATCGTTTTATTTGATTCTTAGCTTTTTTAAAATCATTCAAAAGAAAGAAACAAAATCGCAGTGAAATTGTTTGAAGAAAATTGAATTATTGGCTCAACCATTAGGTCTGACATAATCGTCACAAGTATTACATTCTTCCGCCTGAAGAATAAGTTCAGTTCATCGAAAAGTATGGCATCAAAACTAACCTTATTATTGTTGTTTGACAATCGAGTCAATGATAGCACATTCAGATATCAATTATATAATAAAACTCGAAAATGAGTTATGAACTCGCATTCTATTGAGTTGTGTCCATACATTTGCTGACAAATGTGTGAAAATTCATCTGACATTTAAATAAATTTTAGGTTAAAAGATATCCTGATTTCAAACTGAAACTCATCAATGAATAAGCAGTAAAAGTGAATTCACTGTCGTTTATATCATTTGATTATTGAAATAATAAAACACACTTTACGTCAGAACAGGAGTTATGACAGGAATGCAAATAATCATTAAATTCCTCCTAATATTCGATTAAATATTCTGAAGTTAAAGGCCATCACTGATAGCCCCTCAGACTATTTAAAGTGAGGGTTGGGACAACCTATTGATCAGCATATGATGAGTTGACCCAAACAACATTTTTTCAAACATTTCTATTTTTGGTCAAATTTTGATTAATTTGCAAACAAATTACAGAATTTGTTAATTTAGAGAACATTCGCAGAAATAAACATCAAATGCAATGAAATGAATGCATT
Organism: Fuscozetes fuscipes; assembly: GCA_034702105.1. NCBI lineage: Eukaryota > Metazoa > Arthropoda > Arachnida > Sarcoptiformes > Ceratozetidae > Fuscozetes > Fuscozetes fuscipes. The sequence goes on from JAQGCS010000183.1 coordinate 2,629, forward strand.
CAATGTCTTATGCAATGAATGATTGGGTGTTAAGACTTCACATCATATCAATTGAATTACAATTATCAAAGAGTTATCAAAATTAAGATAATAATTGATTGTCTTTAGACATACTGTTGTTGTATGTGTTGGTCAACTCCTGTTCCCAAATGATGGTTTCGTTGCCAGTGTTGACATTAAATCGACATTTCTTGCCATTGATGACCACCGGATGAAAACCAATTGAGTTGTTATTATTAAGACTATCGACGGCGTCGATAGCATTCAGCTCAAGAACTATAGAAGAAGTCATGTTTCGGCATATGTTTAATACATTGAATGCATTTTTCAAATGTTATTCAATTGAATCAAACGATTAGACAAATACTGTTTCATAAATAAAATCGATTTTAAGAGAAGACAACTCTTTCACCATTGGTTTAAAGCAGTGGTTCTCCAATCGAGGCACAAGTCTTGGAATCGACTCAATCAATGCAATGCCAAATGTGAACACAGAGTGTGTGTCTGCCTACCTGTGCCTACTTGTGCCCACAGCTATGCACATCACGTGCTTAACCAACGATATCAACAACGCTATGAACTCAATATCATTGGAAACTCGAAGAGGCGCTCAATTCAAATGCTGGTCGTCTTGTTGTCAAGCGATCGACAATTTATTGTCTAATGTGTGGTCCCTTTGTTATTGTCGACAGTGTATTGGATGTGTTATAACCTGTTTTTCTCAGACCATTACTAATGCATTGGTTAGACTTTAGAAGACAGTGAAAAAAGTGTTAGAGTATGAGATCGTGCTCGACATCAGGTTCAAGTTCTTTTGAAGGTCTTAATTGATCAAGATCCTAATCATATTTCTGAGAGTGTGCAGGTTATTAAGATTTGTAAATGAGTTGAAGTGAACTTTTGTTGGCGAAAAGGTTGAGAAGAAGTCACTGAATATTAAAAACTAAATCAAGTTTTGTATTCAAAACCAGTTTTTGAAGTTTAAAAACAGTGTTTGGAATAAGTGTTCGGCGAAAAAGTCGTTTTGAAGGTCAGACCTTTAAAAGCGAGTCTGAATTTAGGGATTTACACCAATTGGCTCTCTGTCTGCCTCTCTCTGCTATTTTTCATTAAAATTTTTTATTCTCAATTTATACGAATATGTAGAACATGACATGAGATCCGGCAAAACCAACACAATTTGCAATATTTAATAGCTTTTTGTTGGTTCTGACCAATTAATTATACGTTTTGTATTAATATATTCATTGATTGAATAAAAGTTCAATAACTGATCAATTATTTACTTGATTATTAATAATCATTTGTGAGGACAGTCGTATTGATAGGCATTGACATCAGACAAATCATAAAACGTTTTTTGATTGAAGAACTTTTTCTCAATTATATAAATAAAAATGAAAACCCATTTGAAAGCCTTGTGTCGACACTAAAAGCTATTAAACAAATCATAAGTGAAAGTAATCTAATTTTTTGTTATCTTTTGTGAGTTTTATATCTCTTTTGTATTTAAATGACTTTTAATCTAAAACTTAATAAAACAATTCATCAGATCCTTAACCTATTAATTGCAGGAAAGGCTTATCAGACAAAACGCTTCAATGACTTATGAAATGAATAACTTTTAAAATAACAATAAATCAAAATTTTATTTCTAATCAATAGTAACGGTGTTTGCCTTCAATTATTCAAAGAATAATTGGAATCCAAACCCATTAATATTCGATTTGTTATCCTTTTCTTTATTAAAGACAATTGCTTTGAGCCAATCCTTTGATCCATTTCTCATAAGCCGTATTAAGCCGAAGCTCACATTAATTATGGAAGGCTTACGGATATTAACTTAATTTGACTTTTTATAAAAATCTTTTATTAAAGGCTCAAAAAAATATAAATCATTGAAAACTAAAGACTAATAGTCTGAACGTCTCAACAGATTATCGTCTCTTAAATCTGATGAATGAAAAAATCTATTCGAAAAGTTTTCAATGAAAACTGTAAAACGACGATAACCTCTATTAATAATTTGATCTGTTTATAGATTCCAAATTCATTTTCACAACTTTAGACCAATTTTCATCCTATTTTTCTCTTAGAAAAATTTCTAGGCAAAACGCAATCTGGATAAAATGGCTTTGGGGCTTCATGTTACAACCATTTTTGATTTTTCGAAAGCTTATATTACTGTAGCTATATTAATTTCTATAAATAAAATACCCATACATATATATATATAAGCCAGTTTGCATCCCATCCCTCTTAACGCCATATCTGTATAGACCAGCTATCCTCCCATTCCTTTTCATGACACATTGGAAAGGGGTCACTTGAGGGTCTACTTCTCTTAACATTTTGACTGAATTGAGCAAGGAATGCTTCGTACTTGTATAAAGTATTAGTCATTAAGGCAAGAAGAACACGAAAAGAGAAAGTCAAATTTTATTATGGTAGATTAAATATGAAACATATATTAACCTGACCCTGAATATTTTCTGTCATAATTATTTTGAACGAATCACTAACAGGTATAAGTGTATAGATGTTCCAAATAAATTAAAAGCTAGTGCTTTGCAACCGAGTTTGAGATTTGCAAAGTGGTGCACATTTCTATAGGCAATCATCGGTCCATTTGCATAAATCTGCATTCCATTCCCTCAATCTGGGTGTAGTAGCCGGGTCTGGGGTCAAGATTACCAGATTATATACTCCGAAACGTCGTTATTGTCGTAAATAATTATTGCGTTTTTTGATTGCAATCGACTATAAAAACTTTATTTAAAATTTTGAATTTATTTTTTCATTGAAAACTTGGCAATAATTCTAAAATAATTGTTTTTTTAAACATAAAAACTATAAATAAGTTTATATTTTCCTAAAAATTTATTATTTATTGAATAATTGATTGAATTTTTATCAAATAATTTGCATTTAAATTAGTTTTAAAGCGAAATAAAGATTACGAGAAAATTGAAAACATATTTGTATTGACTATTAATTGGCGCTAAAACTGAATGAAAAAATTGATTTCAATTATCGTCTGATAACGCGATTTCCGAAATTGAAGGTCTTTTCTCATTCTTAGGAATATATTCGTTACTCTTTTGTATTTTTACTGACTGTTTGTCCGCCGGTTTGAGTCGAATGCCTTCCTTTAAGAGGGTATCTGCGGTTTTCTCGAATAACTGGTCGTCATTCAGATCGGTATTAGTGGTCGCTATTTGAATGTATCGATCAATAAATGTTTGTGAAGTGCTCTTGTAGTTTTTGCTTATTTGGTTCAAGTTATCGATGAGTCCCACAGAACCGAACCTCGAATAGAAACGACTGAACAAACCATACAAACAAATGTTAGTCACAAATATGAGGCTTCAAATTGAGCTAATCTTACGCTCGGATATAATCTTCTGGGTATACAATGTCTCGGATCGGTTGGTCGGGTATCGGACGCGACAGTTTAGGTTCCACGTGTGGCGGAAACGCGCGGTAAACAGATAACCAAATGGGGGCACTTTCTTCCGATATGGCCCCCGAACGCAACAGACCTTCAACTCTGTCCAATTCATTTTCAATTCTCAATAATAGGCCAAAATAATGAATACTAAGCAAACCTAGTTAAAATTGTTCCGTATCTATGTATACGATTACCAGCCATTGAAATGAATCAATTAAGTGACAAATTATAACACAATTAGTAGTTTTAAATCTCTTTAAACTTTGAATTTAATTTGTCATAACATGTGATTTATGAATGTTTGTAAATATATACCTCTGTGTCCAACAATACCGTTACGTTTAAAACAGGGGCGAAATGAGTTCAGCTTTGCTAAAGTTGAGGCAAATTTCAATAGTGGGCAATAAAATAAGTAATTTGTGGATACATTGTATTTGGAAGTGATTTGAACCGCATTTTGTAATCATTTGCAAACATTAGATGAAAATGATTTTAAATAAAATCAATTCTTTGATTACTTTCTCGAGACTTAAATATATTTGTGGCCATAAAAGTGTGGCCAAACTCTCCACAGTTAGTAATAAACGAATCACTCGTCTGCCGACTGACACAGAAGTGTCCAAAAGTGAATTGAGTTCAGAGGGAAACGAATCGCTAATCAATACTCGAATTGTGAACAGAAATCCTCGAAATTTGGAACAATTACTGTTAGAACAGAAACCTCTTGGATTTGAACTCGATTTGCCAGAGCGTCACTTCTGGAACAAGTGAGTCATAGGTCTAATCACCGCATTCTTAGTGATTGCAATTTCAGACTTGTTTTCGAAACTTCGGGTAAGTTTTTGACGGCAAAGATTGTCCACAATTCCGGCCGAGTTGTTGTGAGCGCCTCCACCAAAGAGTCAGCCATTGCTCAACAACTGAAGAGGTTTGGCATTTAATTTTGTTTTTTATATAATTTTTTCCATTTTGGCGTACAGTTCGAGTGGAGTGAATGCAGCCCTCAGTTTAGGTCATGTGTTGGCGATGCGGGCGTTGGAGTCCGGTATATCTCAAGTATTTATTGGCGTTGAATATGAATCCGATAACTCATTAAAAGTATTTGTTTTGTGACATATCCGACACATCTCTTATTGATTTTAAATTGAATCATAGGTTAAGGCTTTCATCGATTCACTCAAACAAAATGGTTTAGAATTAGAGGAACAGCCCTTCATTTTCCAGAGAAAACGGAGAGATCTTTGAAGTCATCACTCATTTATTTGATTCATTTTTCAATTATAGTTTAATAAAAGAAAATATTTTATGTTTTGTCTATTAATTTATGACAAATGGTTTGAATTATGCATAAATAAAAATTGTTTTCACCCTATTCAAGTAGTTTTATTCGTTTACTCATTTCCCGGAGCGCCGGACCAGTCTTAACAATATTCAAAAATCAATTTATATCGAATTTATTAATAATAATTCAATTATTTTTATAATCTTATTTGGATTAACGCAATTGTAAGGCAAGATGTTCTAAAACTCTTAATGGACTCTCGAAGTATTAAAAAATGAACTTGTAAAAAAGACTTAAAACTTGTTGTTTTACATATAATTATCATTCAAGACAATTGGCTTTTCTTACATACATAGGAATGCCTTGAATTCACTGTTTTGCACCACATTTGTGGTTAAATTATGATTTAAAGCAAAATTAAAGTTCAGTTTTTTGTGATCTCGTTTTCGAAATGTTTAAAAAAGTATTTTTTATATTTTTGATATCAATTTGTGTTTTGTTTTTGATTTACATTTATTTACGATATTTTTCAATTGAAATAATAATTTCGGAAACACATCAAACCAATGATGAGAACAAAGTGTTTGTGTCCACAAATATTGGAATATTTGTTGGCAATAAAGTTGAGTATCAGAGTAGAGAAGTCTCTGTTTTTCTTGGAATTCCTTATGCTTTACCACCGATCGGCTCTTTAAGATTCAAAAGACCAGTTCCAGTACGTCAAACAAATAAGAGTTTTGAAGCGAATCGATGGCCTAACCCTTGCCTTCAAAGAGACAATCACTTGCGGCTCAATAATTACAATTTCAGTGAAGACTGTCTCTATTTGAATATCTGGACTCCAGCTTTGAATACAAGTGAATTTAAACCTGTAGTTGTGCACATACATACCGGTGCCTTCCTTTTTGGATCTGCTTCGGAGTCTACTTATAATGGAATAATTTTGTCTGCTTTGGGTGATGTGGTTGTCATTACTTTTAATTATAGACTCAATTTGTATGGCTTTCTTTATACCGGCACTCAAGAGGTTTCAACAAATGCTGGAATGTATGATCAAGTTTTGGCTCTTGAATGGGTCAGCGCTCATATCAATCATTTTGGAGGCGATAAGAATAGAATTACACTTTTGGGTCAATCCACTGGTGCTTTGGCTGTAGGACACCATATACTTTCTCCGATGACAAACAAATTGTTTTCTACTGCAGTTATGTTGAGTGGATCACCACTTCAACAGACCTGGCTATCAGAATCTGACTCTGCAAAAGAGTTTTGGCTCAAGTATTCCAAAGAAGTCGATTGTATTAAAAACGAAGACTCAATAACTGGCGATGTTTTGCAGTGTTTGACTCAATTGCAAAGAAATCGTTTGCCACAAATGATTGATTGCAAACGATATTCAGACGATCCGTTTGTAGTCTCGGCGCCAGTGGTTTATGATAAACATTTCAAACTTAAACAACCCATAAATAAATTAATAAATAGTAATATTTCCATTTTATTTGGATACACTGATGACGAGGGATCTTGGATGTTAGCCCTCGAGGACAGTGAAAAATACGGACCAAAATCTTTACAGAATATGTCATTTAATGAGGCGAAGAGTGAATTGAAGAAAATGATTGAAAAACTCAAATCTAATACCAATAATGAAATCAATGGTTTGTTATTCGGAATAAAATATAAGTTATTAGTAATTCAATTGATTTTCAGTTGAAAAAATTGCTAGCTATTATTTCAATCAAATTCCTGAAAATCAAAGAAATGATAAAAATCTAATGAGTCGTACGATTGGAAAAGCACTGGGAGATCAATACATTGGATGTCCGGCTCATCTCTTTGCGGATTACATCATAAATCTCAATAAAGATGCAAAAGTATTCCAGTATTATATGACTTATAAGGGATATTCGAAATCCAGTTCTTTTTGGAATACTTTTGAAGAAGTGTGGTGTGGCAAATGGATGGGAAGCTGTCATTCCTTCGAATTGTATGCAGTATTTGGAGTACCTTTTCAGCAAACAATTGCCTTCAATGATATCGACAGAATAGTATCAATGAAATTCATTAAAATAGTTACAGATTTCGCATACAATAAGTACGAAAGACTTCATTCGCAACAATATCTTCACTAAACTATATATTCTTATAGGAAACCCTTGAGAGACAACTTGTGGTTAGGCTATCATTCTGTGGACAAAAATATCTCAAAACCTTTCTATAGAATTGATTACGATTTGAATTCAAATGAAAAGACTGGAATCGATCTCAAACAATATGAATGCGACTTTCTTTGGAAAGAAAACTTGATAGATCAATAACTACATCCTTTAATTAAGCTGAAGAAAATTTTATTTAAAACAGTTAAAGTGAACGTGATAAAAATTTGATAATTTAGGTAATAGTTCGCGTTTCTACACTTATATTTAATGATTTACCGGTAATTAAGAGTATCCTTACATAACTAAGAAAAAATTCAAACTTTCCTGCTACATTTAATGTTTTCTAAATTTTACTGATATTCCTAATAATTGTAAAGTTTGTCTAAATTTAACTTGACTGAAATTGAGATAAGTATGATTAATTAATTTAGTTATTTCTATTTTCTTAATAGATAACTAATCAAATTTGATATTTTTAATTAATTAAATGGCATTGACCATGAAAATCTAGCGTCTTAATTTTATTTGCCTATATTTGTGATTGCAATTGTTGAGTTTGGTTTCTGTTTTGAATTGGGAGGCATAGCAACCATAACAAAGAATATTCTTCATTTTCTCATTAATTAGCCGAATGATGGATGAAATCAAATTTATAATCAACGAAATAAATAAGCCACCCTTCAATAAGGGACTAAATGTGGTCAGTTATGACACCCTAAGAGGGGAACAGAGAATTGAAATTCTTCTACAAGTTTTTGATGAAATCGACGCAACGGTTTGCGAATAATAATTCAAACATTTAGTAAAATAATGAGTTAAGTATTTATCTTGAATTCCAGTTTAGAAGTGAAATACTTCGAGGAGCTGAGCCCGAAGAAGTGGTTTCAACTATTTTGGATACCCTGCGGATCATGAAATATGTTCCACCAAATGATACCAATCCGTAAGAATTTAATTCAAACTTAGATTTACTGTTGAATATATGGTTTGCAGGAGTGAATTTCGGTCGGCCCTGATTTTAGGGGACCGAAATCTTATCACTCATATACTCAGTTGGTTTTTGCATCGATTACCATCGCTCAAGAAGAGAGCCTATTTGTCAAAGTACTTGGTCAAAATAGAAATATCACCTGAAGTAGAGGGCGACCACGATGTGCTCATCATATATCAGCAGGTAATGTATCTGAAAATAATTTCAAAAATTTAAGACAATTATCTTCTAAGTATCAAAGAATGATCGATGAGTTTAAGACAATTCACAATTCATATGAAAATCTTAAGAAAAGTATTACTTCTGTTCATGAAATTCAAAGGGATGTCAAAGCAATGGAAGAGGAGAGGGAACAGATTACTCATAAACTCAATAATATTAAACGAAGAGTTGATGTGAACAGTCATTTGGAGTTTTTTAACTTGGTCAAAGAGTACAGAGATGAGAAGAATAAGAACGAAAGAATTATAAACCAATTGCAACAACAGGACATCCAATCGGAACAAATTGAAAGCAAATTTAAAAGACTTGAGCAGCAGTTGAAAGAAACTAAAACCAACTTTCAATCTGGAAGTTCGCCACAAGACTTGATCGACAAACTCAGCGAAGAAGTCAAAATCAAAAAGCATTTAATCGATGAAGTCTTGCCTTCAGAGTTGGATCAATTGAAGCGATACGTAGAGGACATCGAAAATATTGAGTCACAGCCGGAGAGGAGTGAAGAATACTTGACTAAACTTAATCAACAGATCCAGTCTTTGAATCGAGAGATCAATACGATTGTCGAAAACCGAATGTTAAACAACGACCCGATGGCAGATAAAATGGCTTTATTCCGACAGAACGTAAGCTAGCTCATTTCATATTGACTAAAATGATATACTTTCTTACAAGGCGTTCTTTCTTGTAAGGCTGCGGTTGTGTCCAAGAAAAGAGAGACAACTGCTTTAAGTGTTAAGGGTATTGAACAGGAATTCAAACAATTGGAAGACACTCTTAAAGAAAAAAGAAGTGGACTAAAGGATGGCGACCAACCGCTTAAGGGTCAGGCGGTAGGATATTATACAAAACTTTGCATGATCATATCAAATCTTATTTTAAACCAATAATTTCTGATTAAAAGCTGAAGCAATTCATAAATTCTTTGCGCGAAAAGAGTAATGACTTTAAAATCAAAAGAAACGAATTGACAGAAATTCGAACAGAAGTTACCATAACTCAAAACACTTTAGATATTCTTAAGAATAAAGATAAACAAATCACTGAAGTTCTGATAGCACTCGAAGAACAGAAGGGTATCAGTGGTTACTTCTCAATGCAGGAAAAGTGTCTCAACAAGATCAATGACGACAACAAAATACAGACCAGAGAGGAGTTGGCAGAAATTCTTAGGCGTCTGTCCGATCAAATCAATGAAAAGAAGGCAACACTGGCGCCGATCATAAAAGATCTGAGACCATTGAGACAGGAGTGCCAAGACTTGCAGATGGAATATCAACAGAGAGAACAGGCATATCAATCTTGTGCTGCAGGACTTGAGACAAACATAACCAAAATTGAGAAGGAAATCACAAATTTGAATAAACAAATCGATACAAACAATTCCAGCAAATATATGGTTGAATGTCAATTGGATGTACTCAGAGCCAAACAGGAGCTCTTAGACAGTGAGGTCAAACTATTTGTCTCTACAGAACCCGAAGAGATTCAAAACTCAATACTGTAAGCGATTTATCTTATATTCTAATTAATTGAATTATATTTGATTTAAGGAATAAAATGCAAAACGAACTCAATTCACAACAATTAGAAAAAGAGAAACTAAAACAACAACAGAAGGACTTCAAGAACAACGAAGACAAGAATATGAGACAATTGAAAATGTGGACAGACCTCAAGGCGTTGCTTGAAGTCAAACAGAAGTGTCTCAAAAAGCAAATGGAAAACAATGCTATCAATGAGTACACCATAAACAGCAGACCCGACCATCTCGTCCTATGAATTATACAATTATCTGATGAATGAATGACTCGTTTATTGAATAAAATTACAAATTTTTGTCGATTTATAGAAAAGATTAAAAGTATGAATATTTAAATAGTGTTCGACATCTTAGAGCTCATAATTTTGCCGAACCCTCCTCTGCCGTCGTCGTAGTCAGTTCTGTACTCATCCCTGACCTGACCGCCACTCTTTCCTCTGCCATACTGTCGGCCCTCAATAAAGCCCGCGTCCCAATCGGTTCGGATGATGCGGTCGTCAAGACGTGTGCCGTTGACATAACGCATGGCATTGAGGGCGTCATCTCTTTCCTGATACTCAACAAAACAGAAACCGCACGGAGTCTTCATATTGCGATCTAAACCAAGAATCACACGATTTATTTGTCCACATTTACCGAACAACTCATAGATCTGTTCTTCTCGGGTATAAAACGAGAGATTTCCCACATATAGAGTACACGAGTTCTTGAGTTTCGACTCCTGATCCTCGCGGGACCCCTTCCGCCATAACAGAACAAGTATTAATTGATGACAAAACAGATAATTCAATTGTCATCACATACTTTGTAATTTTGGTCGCGATATGAACTCAATTCTTGGTCTTTATTTCGTTGGTAATAACGAGCCATTTAACCGATTCTTCTGATTATTGAAAACAACTCAAAACAAAACAGTTTGAGATTTGATGGCATTCACTACAAGTGACCGCCTTTTGGGAGGAGTTTGACTCAACTCTCACTCCATAGTAATGTTACACAAAATCTCTAAACAAATGAATATAAAAGAGTTTAATTTTTGAAAATTCACCAATCAACTTATGTTATCAAGTTCATCTAACTTGAACAATGTTTAACAATTGAGAACTTCTGATTAATTGTGATAATTGTTAACACCTTTGAAAATTAAAGTACAAGTTATGTGTAACGTTATTTGTGAATGTGTCAAAACGCGGCTCAATGTTGCGTCAATTTTAAACCTCAGCTCTGAATGTGTTTTGCATTCATTAACTGTTGACAAACGGTTTGCTATTTGTCCGCAACTAAGCCGTCGATTGTCGTCCAAAACACACATTTAATCAAAACTTTAATTAATCAAAAACCAAATCATTGTTTAAAAATGGCTGAGAAGATGGACGACGACGAGATCACCTTCTTGTCATCTGATTCAGTGGTCAACAGATTTGGCGGCGAAGACCTTTGCGATAGGGCTAACATTTTTCGTAGGAATGGTTACGACCAGATGTCAACTAATCTTTACGAATACAACGAAGGATTCATCGAAACGATGACCAGTAAGGAAACGGATGATTCAGGCGCTAAAAAAATGGGAGATTATGAAATTGAGTCAATCGTTCAGTCGATTATGGATTTAAAAGCAAACGATTCGAGCAGTTCTTCAGGAAATAAATCAGATGACGACGACATCGAAGAGTTGTTCGACGAATCAGATATGAGTTCAAAATGGACTCCAAATGTGATACTTGTACCCCGAGAAGAGGAGTTCTTCGAAAGCACTTATTCTTCGAGTTTGTAATTAATGAATGAATTCATAATTTAAGTGAAATGTTTATTCTAGTCATGGATTTGGACGACTCATTGTATTCGTGTCTGTCTTTCAATTCAGTGGTGGCAGAACCGTACGACTCTGTCCAGAAGGCCTTCTCTTTCCATAAGTCATTCTTAGAACGACTTAAACGACTGCAGTGTCGAGACGTTAGACTTGAGTTGTTTTTGTGGCCAAAAATTGTTAAACAAATCAGCATTACTTGTGTTTCGAGTCCAAAGTCGGGCAAAACTAACTCTTATTTGGTTCCTCTCATGAATTGGTTCGATAGTAAAGAGGCCCAAGAATTTAAAGATAACGTAATGATCGGCGCCATTGTGTTATGCAGTTCTGCTAGACACACTTATGAAATCGCACGACAGGCCAAACAGTGGAGGGATCCCAACATTCCTCAAATGGAACAGACCATTCGCATTATATCACTGAACAGTACGAATGAGCAAAAGATGACCACGTCCATTTTGAACGGTTGTGATATTCTAATCACAACTCCTGAACCTTTACTGAGAGCCGTTCAGTCTTCGGTAAAGCAGTTTTGTTTTAATTTTTTCACTACATCTATGAAATGGAATGTAGTATATAGTTTTGTGCGTCCCCCCCCCCAATTTCAAAAAATTTGAAAATATAAAATTCAATGTGAGCGTTTTAAAAAGAATTGAAAGAGAAAAGGGTTTGAGGTGTTCTAGATTCTAGACTATATTGAGCTACTTTAGAGAGAATACTGATATTAAACAAGGATGTGCCCAAATCCTCGTGAGGACTTGGGCATATTCTTGGGTGAATTGAGAGCTGGAAATAACTTTTGGCTACAGATGTAGTGCTATTAGGTTTGAATCGAACCCTTGTTTTATCATGATAACGTAATTTCGCAGTCTGTCATTTGGTGGTATTGACCCGAAGTTGTTCGGGAGAAGGGTGCTCGTTATAGAGATGTGCCTTAGAGTGAGAGAGAGAGGGCGGGAGGGAGAGAGAGAGAGAGAGGGACGGGAGGGAGAGAGAGCGAGAGGGGGTGGGAGGGAGAGAGAGAAGGGATTGAGGCTGACCTATGGAGATGTGAACTTCAGAAAATCTATAAATTTTGATCATAAATGTAGTGCCTATTAATTTGATCCAAGGATTATTTACTCTTAATCTATAGATAATAGACTTCACGACCACTAAAGCTCTAATCATCGATGAGGGAGACATGACTTTGGCCCTGCATATGAACACCATTCGAGAGATTTACTTATCTTACGCCCGTATGAAGTGAGTGCTCGAAATGAGTTAATGCCTTTAAATGAGTTAATAATGATTTAAATTATAATTTAGACGAACTGTTAAGCGTTGTGTTCAGAAGAATGGAAGCGTTTCGAATCCAATGGCATTTCAGACTATGATTTTGGCTCAGAAGTGGACTGAAGGCATCCAATGGTTTAGTCAACAGGTACAACACAAGCCGTCTATTGTGTTCGGCTCTTATTATGAGGTATCCATTGCTCTAAAAGTCGAGTGCAGAGTAGAAGTGATTGAAAGCGAAAAATGCAGAGAAAAAGCCGTCAAAATGTTAACGAAAAAAGCGCTTAATGACAAACAGAAACGGATTGCTATCATTTGCCGAAATGAAGACGAGGTCTGTTTTCTTAAGCGTCATATGAGAGAAGAGACCGAATCAAATCAAACTCTTGTCGTCAGTCACAATACCCCTCATTACGAATTGGACACTAAACGAAGCAAATGGAATAAATATGGAGGCCTTCTGTTTATCACTGAAGAAGCCATAAAAATAGTCAGTGGCTTTCAGTCGTGTTATTGTATTATACATTACAAACTTCCGCACAATTTTGAGGCTAGTTTTGGCGAACGCTTCCGTTTAATGAACAAACAGTTCAAAAAGTTTAAGAGTCCGTTTGAAACGGAGAGTATGTCAAAACTTTTAAGTTATGTTGTTGTCAGCCCTACTGATCCTCACATATCAGAACTAATCAAATATTTGAATAGACTAGAAGTGCCTCTTCCACAAAAGTTGATTTCCATTAGTGATTATGAGCGCCGACCGCTGTGTATTAACTTTGCATCGTTTGCCAAATGCCCGTTAGGCACTGTATTCTGTCCGAACAGACATGAGTTCAATGAATTTGATCGGCCACTGCCAGAATTGCCAGCCAATGGACAGATCAAGTTAGTGGTGACGTATGTGATGGGCGCAAATCAGTTCTATTTTCGAATACAAGCGGTTCGTAATGAAAATCAAACTTCAGGCCAATGGCGTAAAATAGATATCACTTACGATGAAATCAGATCTCAATTGAGTGCATTCAAAGACAATGTTTTCAATACTCTCAAAACGGTTTGCACGGAAACAGTCTATGGAATCGCTGTTCGCGGGGAAGTTATAAGAGTTCGTGTCCTCAGACTTCTGGGCATTGAAGAGCTCCAATTCTATGAAGAATATGATCCGAATGACAAGAGTGAAAAGGTTGAGTTGTTTTGCATTGATTTTGGCCATAAGTTGCGGTCTCGTTCCCGACAACTCTTTGAATTACCAGAGAATCTGAAAAGTTTACCACCCTTTGCATTCAAGGCCTATTTATTTGGTATAAAACCGATCGACAATGAGATCGAATGGGACTTCAGAGCCACTCAAAAATTCTTCGATTTGGTAGAGAATTACAGAATCACTCAAATCACTGCATGGATTCTCAAACAAATTGATGGAGTCTTTTGGTTTAACCGATTGAATGTCGAAAAAAGACTAAAAAATGCCAAATTAAAAATAGATTCCGAACCAATCAAATACTTAGTCGATAACCAATTGGTTGCTAAAAATGAGAACAGACTTCCAGAAGTAAATACAGACTTTTACAAAATTGTCAATATTTGGCACAACAATCGCCTCAATACAACTGCCGATCACTCATATTTAGTAAACGAAACAACCAATGTAGTGGTGACTGAGTTCTTCTCCCTAGATAACATGTATATTATGCAAGAGAGTAGAGTTAAGAGACTCGAAGAGTTGGAAAACAAATGGCTGACGACTTTACAAACTTTGAAGCCATTGACAGAAGTGACTCCAAATCAGATTTGTTTCTATAGAGGAACAGACACAGTCCTACAACAGTCTTATATAAATCGGGCTAAAGTGGTGGCAATCAATGCAAATACTATGGATGTGTTTCTAGTAGATCATGGTGAGATTGTCACTAATGTGACCAAGAACAATTTGTTTCGTATTGGAGAATCCGATTTGAGAGTCCTTCCATTTCAAGCTATTAAAGTGGTACTCTTTGGCGTCAAAGAAGTCAAGCCAATCACTTATGATCTCATTTGTGAGCTGACCCGTAATGAAAGCGATCTGTATTTGATGACAATCGCACACAAAATGAGTTACGAAAACGGCATTTATAGAGTTAGACTTTTTGTGTCCCAAGATGTTTGTGAAACACGTTTCGTGTCTTTGAGTAAACTATTGGTTGATATGAATTACGCCGAATATACCGAAGGAGAAGAATATAAAGAGTTGGAAATTTTTGAGCCCAAAGAGGTATTTGATCCGAACGAAGAGACGGAAAGCGATTATATGTTACAAATGGAAGACGAAATGTATGATCTAATGGGTCAGGACTTATGCAAACAATATTTGATGACAATGGGGTTCGAACCAAAAGACTTTGAGCCCATAGAGAGTCAGTCCCATGCTATCAAGGAGTCGCGCGCTTCAAAGACTTTGCGCCGACTTAAAGCCATTACCGCCAAAACTAATGCTCTCAACGATAATGAAGAGTCGAGTGATGAGTCCGACGATGAAAGACGAATATTCCCCAAAAAGATTATTCCCAATACTGGAGAGTTTGATTACGAAATCGACCCGAACTCAAGTGTTTTATTTTACGACCCGAGCGATGACATGGATAAAGATTGCCACTTCAGCGATGAAGATGCCATTCTTGAAGAGGAAGAGCTCTCATAAAATCACTGCCTTTTTATTCATTTTTTAAAAATAATGATCGAATAAATTTGTTTCGTTTTTATTATAACCATAATAACTCATAAATGTGTTTATTTGTTGTCTTATTTTTTTTATTTGTACTCAATTTGTAATTTGTTTTACTAAAAGATATTTAAATGAAATCAAATATTTTTCAATAAATGTTTTTAAAACTTTTGTAACGTCTTTAGTGAATGACTCATAATTTTTGTTTTGTTTTTTTCATTTGAATGAAAATGTAATCAAAATTGTATTGAAATCACTTCAGGAAGTGTTGAACCACTTCTTCAAATTTAGACCATTTGTTAGATTTTCTGAAGAGCCTAAAGCTTGTGATAATTGTCTACAATGTCTTCAAATGTGAAAGTAACTGATTTGTGTCCATTGACTCCCTCTTCCAACAATGTTTTGGCGACAAACCAATCAGTCAGTACCGTCGGCTCCCAATTGAATGGCACTTCTCCGCTATTTAGCTTACCATTGATGGGATCAGGTATTTAACTCTTCACTATTTTAATAAATTAATTTTGAATTATTTTCTTTTGGTTCACTTCAGAGTTTACTGGTCTGACCACAAATCTGTTGGTTAGCACATCTTCGGGATCCAGTTCTGTGTCAAACATTCAACCGATGTCTGCGATTACGGATCTAAACGGCGGCACAACTATTGTTCAAATCGATGCCTCGAATCCAAACCATTTGACTTTATTTCAAACAAATGACTCAAATATTGGCCAAACTTTGTTTACATCGAATATTTTCGAAACTACCGATGAGTCCACTCATTATGTACTACAATGTGATTCTTCAGATGCTAGCAGTCAACTGACAAACAATAATATTGATTCCAATCAATCCATTTGTGACAATAATGACAACCAAAGAATGGATTCAAATGTGAGTCAAAGCTTTAAAAGAGATTCAAAGCGGTTGACGACACAAATCACAACTATTTTGACTGACGAAGAGATGGCCAATGATTGGGATAATAATAAAACTGAATGTGATTTCATCAGAACTGATAATATATTTAAATGTAATTATTGTTCGCTTCAATTGAATCGATTGCAAGAAATGCGTCGACACATACGGTTCCATATCGAAGACAAACCTTACAAATGCTCAGAATGTGACCAGTCTTTCAATTTAGAGGTTAATCTTCGACTTCATATCTGTGGAATACATTTTAAGGCCAACATTGGTTTGAAGCCGACCTGTTGTGAGTGCAACAAAAGCTTCACCCGTTTAGCGAGTCTTAAATCTCATCTGAATGTCCATCAAATGGAAGAACTATTGTCTTGTAGTTATTGTTCACAACAATTGTCGACACCTTTCCATTTGAATAAACACATAAGTAGTGAACACATGAATGGTCACAAGAAATCCAACTCTAAGTTAGCGCCCAAACAATCAATTCCTAAAAATGAGTTCATTTGTTCCGTTTGTAATCAGAAATTTGGGAACAATTCCTTACTTAAAGAACACCAAAAACTTCATTTGAAAATCAACTCATCTCTAAAGCACAGGACATACAAGAAATGGATCGATAGAAGCGATTTTCGCCACAAATGCATGACTTGTGGCAAAGCATTTAAGAAAAACAGTCAACTAATTCGCCACAATCGGATTCATTCGGGGGAAAAGCCGTATGTTTGTGAGTTCTGTAGCACAGCCTTCAACCAGAAATCGAGCCTTGATATACACCGGAGTAAACATACAGGTGAACGCAAACACCAGTGCAAATTTTGTGGCGCACTCTTCAACCAATCGGGTAATATGCGTAATCATATCCGTCGACTGCACGCCCCTCAAGTAGAGACACCCTCGTCTCAGCTCTTCAAATGTCCTCATTGTAGTTGTGTTTTCAAACGTCTCGGAATACTTAACTGTCATATAAGTCGAAGACATCCTTTAGAGGCTAACAAAACACTCAATTCTAATAAGGGTTTAATTAATAATGAGCTCAATATGTCTCTATTGAGTGGAGCGGACGACACTCTGGGAGATCTTCTCAGTAAAGTTCTGGAAAAAAGTGGAGTCAAATCAAACGTTGAAGATATTGGTGATAAGCAGATAGCCCAATTATTTGACCCTGCCACTGGCACTCGACAAACACATATCGTGAGAAGAGTGGGAAAAATCAGTTATCGTCAGTGCCTTTACTGCCAGAAAGAGTTCAAAAAGTCAAGTGATTTGGTCAGACATTATCGGATCCACACTCACGATAAGCCATTCAAATGTTCGCAATGTTTTCGTGCCTTTACTGTTAAGGGCACCCTTTCGGCACACATGAGAACACACGACGGCCTCAAACCATTTGTTTGTGAGCTCTGCAATAAGTCATTCTCTACCTCTCAAAGTCTTAAAGTTCATATACGACTACATACCGGTGCTCTTCCTTATTCTTGCACTCTTTGTGAAAAAACATTTCGAACGTTAGGACACTTGAAATCTCATTCGACTTCACATCAGCGACAAAATCAGACCTCAAATACTAGTGTGAAGTCAACGAAAAGCAGTCGACCGGAAATCGATGAAACTTTACTCTCGAAAATTCATTTGGATGGACCCCTCTTACTCGTAACTGACGGCTCACATCTCAATGATGTAAATGATGATCAAAATGGAGTCCCAAACGATGGAACAGACGATAAACGGAAACACAAATGTATTCATTGCGAAAAAGCATTCAAAAAGAGCTCACATTTGACTCAACACATTCGTTCGCATACCGGAGAAAAACCCTATCAATGGTCAGTCCATTAGTTGTAATTTTTATTTCAAACTAATGTCTAATTTATTGCAGCGAAATATGTTTGCAGTGTTTTGTAGCGAAGGGTAGTCTTAAAACTCATTCACAAATACATTCAAATCTGAAACCATTCAAATGCAGTGAATGTCAATTCGCGTTCTCAACTCGAGGTATTCCCATATCTTTATTGTTCCGATTTTTCAATGACACTAAATTTTGCAGGTTCGCTGACCAGGCATATGACTCGGCATTCGAATGAGCGGCCATTTATGTGTCCCTATTGTGCTAAGACTTTCAAGTCTAGCCTTAACTGCAAGAAACACATAAAACTTCATCGAACAGAGTTTGCCATTCATCTCATGAATGAACAAAACCAAATCAATAGTAGTGATCAACCAATAAAAGAATCGACAAAAGGTTTATCACTTATAGATAGGAACAGCAATCAGATACCGACAACAGAATCCGAAGTCCACACCAACAATACATGTCTTAGTGTGGAATACTGTGAGACATCAGATGCTCAACAAATAACAAATTTTGTTGAAACAAATTGCCAACAAATAGAACAGAGCGCTCAGATTAACAGTGCTCTACCAGATCGTGAATCTCTCAATTGTAATGTAGGCATCGATGGTTTGCGGCCCTACAACTGTCTCGTATGCGGAGCAGCCTTCAAAAAATCTTCGCATTTAAAACAGGTTTGTATTTAAATCATATTTTAATACTTTATCAATTTTTTTTGTTTGCACAGCACGAGCGAAGACATACTGGAGAGCGGCCTTTCAAATGGTTTGTTCTTCGATTATTCAAATTTTTTTCATTAAAACAATTGTTTAATTGACTTATAGTGGGATTTGTTTGCGAGAATTCGCTACGAAAGGAGTCCTCAACACTCATATCAATACTCACTCCTCGTCGAAGAACTATCTGTGCGATATATGTTCGGCAACTTTTGTCTCAAATAACTCTTTACGCCGACATATGAATACAGTTCATACTAACCATGTGTGTCCTCACTGTCCTATTAGTTGCAAGAGTCAAAGCATACTTAAGAAACACATCGAAACAAAGCATCAAAACTATATTCTGGACACAAAACAGCTCACATTAAGCCCATTGACTAATGAAATGCCAATAACTTCACCACTAATTGTTGACAATTCATGTCTACAATCTTCTGATCCATCTGTGGAACAGTCGACAAATAAATTCGTATTATTCGAAAGCATCGATCAGAACGTTTACACAAAAATTGAGGACAAAACACAGAATAATATGAAAACTAGTCATTCAAATAAATGTGATTTCTGTCCCAAAAGCTTCAAAAAACCATCAGATCTTCAAAGACACAGAAGAATACATACGGGAGAGAAGCCATTCATTTGTGAAATTTGTTCGAAAAGGTTTACTGTTAAGTCAACTCTCGATTGTCATCTAATTACACATAAAGGTGTGAAGAACTTTAAGTGTGATATCTGTGGCACAGCTTTTGCTACAAATGGAAGCCTTAAAGTTCATACAAGACTTCATACGGGTATTCATTTTACACGAAATTAGTTAAAGCCTCCATTCATTTGACAATCTCTTCAGGTCTGAAACCTTTTGAATGCAATCAATGCGGGGAACGATTTCGTACTTCTGGTCACAGGAAGGCACACATCGATAAACACAATAAAAGTAAAATCAAAATGGATTCTGAAAATCAGACTTCAAATGTGCCGCAAATGATCACCAAATTAGGCCAAACATCAGAGCTTTCGGGTATGTATTTACTCTTTATTCGGATTTTAACAAAATTGATTTCGTTTCGATGGTCAGAATTCAACCAAAATATAAGTCCTGAAGTATTGCGTTTTGCGGTCACTTCTAATCAAACTGTGGGCACAAACAATACCTTTCAAATGGAGAGCACACTCTTCTCACAATTGTTTCAATTGGATTCCGCTCTTATTCAACAGTTACAGAGTCAGGGCTTTACTATCACGGAAACTGATGGCACTGATATCAACAATGAGGCTTCAGTCACAACCATTACGACTACAGCTCTCTTCTAATCTTATTTGTTATGAAATTATTTTTGCATTTATTTAATTAATTTAATAATAATCAGTGTTTACAAAGGCTTTGGCGCCGAAGACATCATTTATATAAACTCTGATTTACTATAACTCTGTTTTCGTTGATTTTATTCGTTTATTCGTCGATTTGAAAAACGTTTTGTGATTTTAAAATTAATTTTATGTAAAGTAATGAACATATATTGAGTCAATTGAAAAGTGTATTTATTTCGAGAAAATTACAGAATTGTGTAATAAAAGGTCAAAATAAGTGAAAATAATTATTAGAATTATTTGTTAGAAATGTTTTAAGGAATAAACACAAATAGTGAACAATTGTAATAAATAGATGTTTTCTTTAATAGTGATTTATGTGAGGGGTTTGGGCCACGATTTCAGACTTTGAATCAACTTTTTGGACCTCTCGATGGTATCGATTGGAGCGATACCAAAACAGGTGGACTTAACCCGTTCTTCGTTATTATATTCTTCAACTTTTGAGCCAATTCTGAAGATAAATGATTTGAAGTGTAGATCAGATATGAGTGACTGACATTCATTTGGATCCGATTCAAACATTTTACTCAATTCAGTGGCACTTTTGCCGAGTATCTTTTCTGCCATTTCGCTAAAGAGTGTGATCCAAATCTCAGAAGTAGAGTCGGCACAACAGAGGGTCAGCATAAGTCTCCATTCAAATTCTGTTGAATTGTTTCCGCATTTGTCACAATAGTAGAACCCGTTTTCTTCTTTGACTTTCTTCATACACGGCTTCTTCGCACATGACTTATATAAGGGTTTGTCCGATCGAAACACTGATATAATGGTTGCCTTACAATTGTAATAAAGAGTCGAACCCTCGGGAATCGACTGCTGATTGATTTGACACAAGTATTTCAATTGTAATGGCTTTTCATCTCTCATTTTACTTAAAGGGATGACATCTTTAAGCTTTCCGGCTGTGCTCTCCCTGTCGTACCAACCTTTCAATAAGTGGGCTTCAGGTAAGTCCGGATCCAATTCAATGATAGAGTTCTGAACACAACCGAGAGTTACGCCCCGGAAGTCGCCGACAACTGCATTCTTAACGGCCATTATTTGTCCAGTGGTTGCACTGAAATTAACAGCTTCTTCGGCCCAAATAGTGAGTCTGACTTCATGTAGGGTCTTATCCAGGAGTATAATATCGCGTTTTTGATACTCCTTTTGGTCTTTCTTCGAAACAATTTCTTGTAAGGGCTCAACAGATGTGATAACTCCGATGACATCAACCGAATTGCCCTTTGATTGAGTGAAGAGTTGTGCGATTGTAAGGAATTTGAATTGAATGGACGGCAGAGGAATGGACTCATCGCACAATTCAATGAGTGAGTCTTTAATGAGAGTTATTTCGTAATCAGATTTAAGATTAGAAAACCTTTTATTCGCTGTTTTGACGTTTCCTTTGGATATATAGTAAACCAAATCCTTTTCAATGAAACCGAAATATTTGTCGCATTCGGTATTGAAGGCTGTGATCCGTATTTCTGATGTCTCGTCAGTGGCGTCGAATGAGAATAGCTTTCCCTCTTTTCCATCCCTTCCCGTAAATGTTTTTATCGCCGATTTGGTCGCTATTCGGACGCGAATCACAAATGAGTTGAAAAAGGGATGGATATCACAAATTGAGCAGAGCTTTGATTTATCGATCGATGCCGTCGCCGACTCTTTGTTTGTCTGATGACGCGGTTTATAATTCGGATTAAACTCTGTGTTAAACTTCATTTCGTTAACGAGATTCCAATTGGAAGCGCTCGACTCTATGGCAGTGAAAGATCTACCCATTGATTGACACATTGATGGACCTATTGATGGATCCATTGTTTGATTCATTGATTGGTTGAGTGTTGGAAAGACTTCAAGTTTTTCATTGATTTGTGATCCCCTCATAATAGGAGTGATGTGTGAGATAACGATAATATTGATGTCATTCGGACCGTTAGACGTCACCCAATACTCGTCCAAAAGAATCACTGAAAACTTATTCAACTCTTGGTTTTCATAATAAGATTGGATTTGAGGGCTGTGCTTAAGAATTCCATAATTGGTTGAATGAATTCCATCGAAGAGAACGCAACGAATATTTCCCGAAGGGATTACTTTTGACGCCAACACTTGAACTAAAGGTTTCTCTTCTGTTGAAGAGATCTTCATTTGACTTTTCTCTTTAATAATCTTTTGGAGACATCCGGCACTCAATTCCGGCTTTGAATTCATTATTTAAGTTTACAATTAACTGATTTATTGAATGAAATTGTGTTAAGAATTCTAAGACCTCTAATGATAACAAAAACACTTCTATTCGATGACTCAATGCATAGAATTTTGCGCCAAAAATAAAATAAAGGAATCTTTTGTTACTTAAACTCAACGCTCTATTCATACAAAATAGTACTGAATTTTTCCAATAATATTCAATGACTTCATTGATATCATACTAATCATTCATATACACTGTTACCAAACAAAGTGGGCAATAACTTTTTTGCCTTGCTAATTCTAGAGTTAGAAATTTTAACTTAGAAAACATTTTGTAATTTTGTAAATCAATACATTATTTTGAAAAATTCTTAAATAGGGGTTTATTAGAGAAGAGTAAACATATGTTGAAAATAATTTAGTGATTAATGTATGAAATCTATTCAAAGCATTTTGTTTCACACGAATATAACTCATTTTCTGCTGTAGAGTAGGGCTCAGAATAGATATTTTCTTCACAATTATCATCGATTATATGCTGTCCATTGATGTCGAAGTCAATTGGCTCACTATATGTATGTATTATTGATGTGTTTCGCCCAGAATTGAATAAAACACTCGAAGAAAATTGTGTTTCAACTTCGGGTTCATCGCATCCATAGAAAGACATATTACAGACACTATTCATTGCTTCTGAATGACGTCTTCTTCTGTTACCATAATTGTGTTTTATTTGTATTATTGAAAAGTCATTGATTGGAACTGTTGTGAGAGCTCTTCGACAGTTCCTATTAGCGATATTTGAGTTTAAATTATCTAATTTTTTCTTTAAATATCTCATTAAAGTAAAAATAATCAAAACTATTGATGTGGTTGTGATGGCGGCGATTGAAGTGATTATAATCAATGAATTCAGTGATATATTGAATGTCTTATCAGAAGAACTTTCTGTTGATGTCTTAGATTTTATTAAAATTGTATTCATTTGACACAAAATATTTATATCAGAAACGGCTTCACTGTCTGTCATATGAGTTGTTTTAACCCAAATGCCGTTTATTCCGCAAACTCTCTCATAAACTAAAGAATTATTGCAAATAATCTCTATTTTCGACGAGTATTTCATTTTTTCCTCAGATTTTCTGACAATAATTTGTTTAATACCTGGAATTTCATTGAAATCAACTAAATTGCATTCAATTGGAATACATTTGAGACTCACATTAGAAATATGACTCCAAACTACTGTCATATTCTGTAGAGACAGACATTCTGTAAATGATTTGGATAAGACTTTGAAGCCTGTATTACAGTGAAGTATAGCATTGCTTCCAATATTGAGTCCATGAGTATAACTGAATCTTCCGTTTTGATCGACTAATTCGATACAAGTATTTACTGGAATTCTAACTTTGGTCTCACTTTTAGTAGTTTTTGTGTTTATTTTTCTTGACTTCACTTTGTTTGAGTTGGAACTAGAACAAATTGGAGATAATGCAGACCAAAGACCATTGGATTCACATTTTATATCTTTAGCTCCAATAAGACTATAGTTTTGGTTGCATTGAAACTCTGCGATTAGAAGATTGTCTTTAAATTTGGTCCTAACAAAGCCATTATATGGTATATCAGGTGAACCACACTTCAGCCCATTTTTGCTGTCACTGAATATATCGATTTGACACAAATCATACTTTTGAAGACTTTTTGCATAATTGAATCGCAAAGAATTACCAGAAATGACTCCATTAGACAAATGCATAAATGACTCGATATTCTTAACACTAGTATTCGTTTCACTTTTTGGTATTTCAAAGAATTTTCGCTCTTCTTTAGATCCCATCCAAAGAGTATAGTCGTGAGAACTGACATTTCCCGATTCGTTTTTCCCAAATGATAAGCGAATGGCTTTCACCTGTAGTTCCTCTTTGAATACAATCTCTAATGAGTGATATGTTTGCGCTTCAGATGACTGAAGACTAAAACATGTATTTGTGTGACCATCGATTGCTTGGATAATATCCTTTCTATAGTTGAACTTGAGATCGAAAATAGAGTATTCGAGCAAAGTTTGAAGTTGAACCGATTCAATACATTGCGGCACTTTATTATCCCAAAAGCCTTTATGAAAACACTGTCTCTTCTGATTTCCAAACAGAAGAGAATCAGAATTACAAAAGTACTGAACGGTTGTTCCCGGAGTAAAATATCCCTTCGATGTTGAACTTTGATTTGAAAGATATTCAATATAACCGTTGTTTGGCACTCCCGGCTCACCACAAGGAGTCTGTATAGCTATTTCATACAATACGCTTAACTGGATAACTATCACAAGAGATGATTTAAACGAATCCATAGTTTTATCGTCACTTAAATTCAGATAAAAGTGAATTTAAAATAGTTTTAGTCAACTGTTGACTATTAGTAACTAAAACCAATCCTGAAGTATATGTCATTCCTCTAGCAGTCAATTAGTTATTCATTGATTCCAAGGAAATGGTTCGATAAGATCTAATTTGTATGCATTTGTGTATTATAAGTCTGGTCTGTTTGTGACTCAATTCAAAGGAAGTTAGAAATGAAAGCAATTTTGATTATTCTTATCGCAAATACCAACACATTTTCATTTTGGGTAAATTATGGTAAACCAAACTTTTCGCTATTTCGCCCTGCGCAGCAGTGAGTAACAAAGTTTTTATATCTATTGGCTATGACTTGATATTTGTAATCAATGTTTTATCATAAGTTTAAGATTTGCTTGAAAATGAATTTTCAGCGAATCGCCTATACGTGTAAGTGACCAGTGATAGCATTAATGATAAAAAAAATAATAAATCCTTTGCAGGTTTTTTATTCTGAAAAATTGATTTAATAAGTTATAAGAATATAAGTATAAATAAAATTAGTTAACCATTAGTTATGTTAGAAGAGTTGGGACAGATATAATCTTGCGATTATGTTTTTCCAGCCTTCAGTCTTAACGACTGCATTAAAATTATTTTTGATGAAAACAATTGCCTTAGTTTTGAGTTCTTGTG
This sequence comes from Fuscozetes fuscipes, assembly GCA_034702105.1. Lineage (NCBI taxonomy): Eukaryota > Metazoa > Arthropoda > Arachnida > Sarcoptiformes > Ceratozetidae > Fuscozetes > Fuscozetes fuscipes. Next base: position 28,136 of record JAQGCS010000183.1, read on the forward strand.
CCGAATGATTGTCAGCTAATATGAGAACATCACTTACAGACTTTACAGTCAATTGAGAGCTAATATATTCTTCACAAATGGATTTCAAATCTTCCAAATCGTACTGAATATTAATTATTAGTAAAATTGATTGAATGTAATAATGGATACCTTGTCTGCGGCCGATAATAGCATCAAATTGGAATCAATTCCTTCTTTTACTACATTATCCGAATAAATGAATTGCAAGACTTTAGCGAATACTTCTCTCTCAATATCTTCGATGACAACTCGATTTTGTTGATTCTCTTTCATCTGATGATTAAACATCGCCGCAAACACTGGAGATCTGGCCTTAAGGATCAGTTTATGTGCACTGAATATGTGCCCTTTGACCACAATGTCGAGGTCACATTCAGTGGTATTTTGGTAGAGTGCAGTCATGTCATGCATTAGGGTTTTATTTCTTACTAAAGAACTTGTCGTTTGACCGCTTGTTATGTTTCTTAAAGAAGTAGTGACTTCACAATAAACGGTGAGCCTATCGTTTGGGAGCAATTGTTTTTTGTTATCCTCGAGTATTTTTCTGCTGATAAACTCAGCCCATCCCCAATCCTTGTCGCTTTTGAAGATGTGCTTTGTTTCTGCAAATTTAAGACTTTTGCATGATATCAATGAACTCATTATTTAACTGAAATAATTACCAAACTCTTTGAATATTTGTCGTTTGATATCAATTAAGGCTAGTTTGAAGTGAGCCGACACTTCTTTGAGATCCGATCCCTTCAAAGCGAGAAACAGACCAACAAATTGTTTCTTGTCCACTTTGTTTCCATTAGGGAATAGCCATAAATACCATTCAGTTTTGTTGTCACTGTCGGCACAGAATGTGGAACTCTCTAACATCTGTCCCGCATTTTCAGTCAATTCACTGAAATTATCGATTGTCCACAGAAACGATGTTTTCATAACTCTTTGACTGGTATTACACCAATTGTCTGGTTGTGGACACTTTTGTCCCATTCTTAACTCATTTACTGACAAATCACATAATAATCAAATTTCAAAAGTGAATCAGTTATTGAGATGACCTTAAGGTCAGCCTTGAAATGTGTACTCAACCTATACTATAATATTTGATAACAGCCTTTAAGAATTGACTCAAGAATATTCTCTTTTGAACTTAGACTTTTTAAAAATAAATGACTCATGACAAAATTTTTATTGAATTTTTTAATTATTAATTGTCGAGTGATTCAATGGAAAGCCATTTGTCTGACAATAACTGATCTATTGTTAATCTGGAGAAAGGGTCGAATTCCAAGAGTCTATCGACAAATTCTTTGCACTCAAGAGAGAGGACACACTGTTTGGGAAATGAGTATCTTTTGTATCGAATATTTTGTAACACTTCTTCGGGATCTCCGATATCTTCAATTGGACCGAAAGGATAGCAATATGTAAGCAAAGCGAAAGTTAATACACCAAAACTCCATAGATCTGACATTCTTATGTCAGGTGATCCCTTTCCACTCAATAATTCTGGTGCCATATAAACCAAAGTACCCACTTTTTCCTTGTTATGCACAGGTCTTCCATGTTTATCGATAGCACTTCTCATAAGATCGAAATCACAAATTTTGATATGAAAGTCGAGAATAAGACAGTTCTCAAGTTTGATATCTCTGTGCGCCCACCCTTTGCTGTGAATATATTGAATTCCACAAAGAATCTGATGAGTTATTGCTTTAGCTCGGCCATCACTAAACGGACCCTTTTTACTGATGTATTCAAAGAGATCTGTTTTAGCCAAAGGCATGACTATGAAAATAAAATTCTTGTCCTTAATTAAGTCAATCACTTCGATAATGTTTTTGTGCTTCAATTGTTTGAATGCAAATGAGTTGCCTTCGAATAATTTATTCTTTGATTTACATAAGTCTAAACATTTGACAACCATTCGATTGTTGTGTCGATAAGTGGCGAAAGCGATGTAACCGAATGTGCAGTCTGTCAGCCATTTTCTTATAACTAGATTTCGTTTCTGTAAATTACTGAGGAGTTGTTGTCTCACATTTTGTGTCTCATCCTTTGATATTTCAGTTGTCAACTCTTTTTGATGTTTATTTTGAATGGGCATGGACAGTTGATTTTGTTTTGTATTGTCATGTGTTTGTTCATTGGAAGTGACAATAAATTCTGTCCAATTCTTTCTTTGCTCGGGTGTGAAATGATTAAGAATAGCGTCTTCGGCACTCCTTGTCGTATTATCACTGTAACGCCTCTCAGACTCACTTTCATCTTCAGATACAATTTCAATTTCACTTCGAGCGGTCATCTTTGAGATATTGTTAAAAAATAATAAAATGAATTTCAAAGCAATTCAAGGCTTGTGCAAGATCATAGTTCTCGTGCGCTTACAAATTGTCACTGATATGACTGATAGCGCGCGCATTGCATTCACTCGAATTACATTCAAAGTTATTACTCGAATAGTCTTAAAAAGCAAACAAAATATAATTTAACCACAATTTCGATAATAGTTTTAAAAAAATTAAAATCGACTGACAGTTGTATACGAAAGACAGTACTCAACACTCAAATGATAACTAATAGTTTACGAACAGAAGATAAGTCCGGTTTAGTAAATGGCGATCAGTTAAGCCTCTTATCGATAGCCAGCACTTTACGTCGCGGTTCGCCTTCGGATGAAGACATCAATTATATCAGTGAAAAGAACTCAAATAATAGTCTCAAAGAAGAAGCACTTAATATGAATATCGAGGAGACTTTGGCACAAATGTCTCACTTGTCTCTCAAGAATACGAGTGAAGCCCTCTCTTCGATAGGAAATGAATTCGCAAATACTGGTCACTACTTGGAAGCGATTCGATATTATAGTAAAGCCATTTCCCTCTACGATGAAGACTATAGACTTTACTGCAACCGATCCTTTTGTTACG
>JAQGCS010000184.1:0-31074 GCA_034702105.1 Fuscozetes fuscipes
TCAAATTTCTGAAAGATCTTTGTGGCGGACGAAGACTTTTATCATTGATTTCTTGTCTATCAATTGGACACAATTTTCGTTCGCATTTTTGAAGCCATTCATCGATACATAGCTTACAGAATACGTGTTCACACGATTCCAGAAGAACCGGATCTTCGAGAATATCGCAACAAATCGGACAAATAAACTCTTCCTTAATATCTGATTCCAGGAATCTTTTTATATCAAAACCCATTTTTACTCAGATATTATTCATAAATATTTTTCTTTTAAAAAATCATTAATTTGAACGAATGATTGATATAAACAAACAGTACATTTGACTCTTTACTTACCCTTGTAAAATGCAATACGCAATGTCTGTCTGTTTCAACATTCAGCCAATTTGTAACTAATGGTTACACTGATTATCATTAAACCCAAAATTTGATAAAATTGTTTAAATAAAAAATGAATAAAACCTTTTGTCAGACCTTTACTTTTTGATGACTAATACAGTGATAAGACTTCGTACAAAATGAGTATCACTTGGTTTTTGCTCAAAATGAAAGACTTTTCCCTTTAATATATTATAGTTGAGAATAATTAAGGTATAATTTAGATAATGTCAAACAAGATTGATAAATTTGGGTGATTAATAATTAATAATTAATACATGCTTAACTTATATAAAAGTTTATTATTGTTTAGGAAAGAAATTTGAACTGAAGTTCTTTTTAGAAACGAAAAAATTGAAACAGACAAACCCAATTGAGCCCGAGCAGGTGCGGATTTCCCTCCAGCAAATTGAAATATGGCCATTATTTTAATATAGAGCTTAAAATTTATGCTCGATATTTGTCTATTTTATCATTAATTGAATAAACTTGTTGAAATCTTAATTTTAACGTAAAATTAAAGGATCTCAAACTATAATAAAACTTTTTTGAATTATAATTTCAAGTATTTAATGCAATTGTGAGGGTTTTGACCACTTTTGAGGGTTTTTTGATTTTCATTTGATTCCTCAGAAGACTTCTGCGCTATAAAAATAAAAATACAATAATATGTGATGGCTAAATCTAATTTGTATTTATTGAGTAATGAATCGCATATTTAAGTCATTCGATGAAAAAAATATAAATAAGTCTATTTTGTATCCTCTTTGGGTCATTGAATATATGAAGCCATGAAAATTGCACATGATCAATTCAAAAGAATTTATCTTATAAAAATTGCTCCTCTCTAACGACTTGCCCATTAGCAAGGTAAAACAAATTAATTGACTAAAATAATAATTCCGGTCACATATTCAATGATCTTAAGAGTAAATTAAATGATTAGAAGAAATATTTGGCAAATATTTCAAAGAACTCATTGGTTTTGAGATCTTCTGGTCGACGCTCTTTTGATGAGCACAGGTTTGTAAATATCATTTTCAGTCTTACTATCAAAGGCTCTGTTGTCATAGGAATGGGACTTATGGCCCGAACTTTGAGCCAAATGATAGCTATGATTCCTTTTCGGAACATTTTTCTCATCCCTTTCGAACTCGAAATAACTGCTTCTTTTGGCCAAAGAGGAAACGTATCTCTTATTGTCGTGATGTGAGTCAAACTTAGAGTTTGTTTTGTTCGGGATAAGTGTCGCTCGGGGTATGTTAACCATCACACCATTTATTTCGAGAATAGGTTTGAGGGGTTCATTTGTGTTAAGTATGGGAGCAAAGGATCCAGGGTTTGGACTGGTGCTAGGCTTAGGAACAACTGTTGGCTCAATATTATTGTTGTTTTCCAGAACAACTCCATTCGTGTTATTCGAGCTGATTGTGAATGGGTTCGGCTCTTGAGTTAAGCTAACGGGATGTGCCATGGGCGAAGTCCCATTACGCGCATTTCCATTAGGATAAGTAGACCCGAAATTTCCCCAATGGTTGGACTGTCTCTTTTTCGTTTCGATTTCTAGACCTCTTTGGTGAACATAAATTGCCAGGGCAATCTGAATTGGAAAAATAATCATGCTTAATTAAGAGGCGTATTGAAAGGCAAGACTACTCACTAAAATGATGAGCCAAATGGGGCCCAAAAGGGGCGCTTCAAGAAAATCCATCAGAACTACAAACTTGGAAATCATATCATAATGGTCGTGCCATTTTTTATTACTATCGAATAAGTCTTTAATATCACCCTGGCAAAATTGTTTACATTAATTTTTTATTCTTATCACATGTAATTGATTAAAAACATACCACGATACTGACTAAGGCGTAAATCATGGTTCCAATTGTGTATATAATTCTACTAATCGTTAAATACTTCCAAACATTGATAAATTTTCGAAATTCCCGCTAAAATAGATATAAAGCAACATGCTTATTTTAATGTCACTTTAATTTAGGGAATATCTAGAAAACTGACCGCATTTCCGACTAATAGTAATATCGCAGATATGAACCAAACAATACGGAGACCGACTTTAATACCGATTAATATAATAATTGCTTTCAAACGGAAAAAGTGAAATAAATTTATCAAAATTATAATTAAAAATATTTTTACGAATGCTATCAGATATTTGAATAACACTTTTATGAGAGTGTTTTCAACTCATTTATATTAGGCCTTTACTCCTGAAAAATTTAAGTGAGCAAGAACGACACTCACTTGTAGAATCTGGAATATTGCCAAACCCTCGGAGAAATTGGTTAAATTGTGTGTTATCCGTTTTCCAATGATCTTTGACACTCAGAAAAACAATCACTAATACATCAAACGTGAGGAACAGCACGCAATCCAACTGTAATTTTATGCAAATTCAATAAAAACATGTTTTGATTCAAATAAAACTAAAGACACCAAACAAACAGATATTGATATGAATTTGAAACACACCAGAGTCAAAACTCCTGCTGTCACAGTCGAGCCATACAGAGTGCATCCACAGCATCCCATTCCAAATCTCAACAAAATAAACTAAGCTGGCCCAAATATTATTACAATTATTATGATTATAGTTATAATTTGGTTAATAACTATACAAAAAGATATAATTTACAGACTATTACACATCAGAACCACTTTATAATTAACGAGGAACTAAACCATTCCTATTGTTTTACAGTTTTAACAAAAGGAGTTGTCTTTTCAACTAAAGTGGTTTTGATTGTGAAGTGCAATACTATGGCATTAGGATATTCATAGACAGCCTCCCATTTTAACGCCAAAAATTCTGATAAATACTAATAACAACCTCTGAATTGTTAACAAATGCCAACAATCGCTAAACAAACCTATTCTCTGATAGGGTTATCGCAATGAAAAAGACTACCGAGAATTGTAAATAAGTTCACTTTTCTCTGTCTGTTATCATTATTTTTCGATTAAATAACGCTTTTCTCTACCATTCAGACAATGAATTGCTTCAGTTTACGAAAGAAAATTGTTTAAGATCAAAATAACATTTGGATCCTCGAGATAAATCGTTAGGAATTTATTGCAAGAATTCACTGTTAATGCTCTCTATTCAAGTAGAAAAAGCTTCAGGTAATATTGCATAACATTACTCGCCATTATTCATTAGCAAAAAGAGAAATGTCATTAGAAAACTATTTGACACGCTCAATTATCAATACTAATTGAACAGGATTAGAATAAACTTCAAATATTTTGATAAAACCTCAATTAACTATTTTATTTTTTTTATTGTTCACCCTAAAGGAGGTAACCTTGGCTATTGCTGTGGCAATAAAATGTATTTTTTCAAATATTTGTTAATTCTTAGTAAAATATTCGCTAAATTATATCGATTTGTTATTAATCGTAATCTTTAAGTGTTATTAGAAATAACATATTCTTCACAAAAAGTCAAACTTTGATAAGAACTTCAACATTGGTTCTGACCTTAAGTTAACCCACACTTAGATTAGAGTCTGTGAAAAATATAATATTTTCCCACATTTTTTCATTTTTTTGTTGATAATACTTCTTAATTAAAAATTATTCAACAAATGATTCATTTAATTATTGCGTAAGAATTGTAATTAAATGAATCATTTCGATAAAAATGTGATAAAATTTTTAAAATCCGCAAAATTGAGATAACTTTTCAAATGAGTTGCTTAGACTCAGAGACTCTGAGAGAATCCCAGTTCTTTTTATTGCATCCAAACATTTTTTGAAGTAATAATTTTCACAAAATCTGTTGAATGTTTATAAATGTTATCTAAATATAAGTCAAATGACATACGAAATGCACATACATTTGTCGATCAGTTATATGATGAGTGCAGGCCTTTCCACAACTATTCTAAATAAATAATTGAAAAAAATAATAATCTGTTTAAAATGAGATTTCACAGCAAATTTAACCTTGGTTTTCCATTCAAACTGCAATAATTGGATAGTAATTATCTTTAGGTACAGTTTTTTTTAATAAAGACTTAGGGTGCTTTTTATATTACCTTTTTTATCTGAAACTAAAAGTTCCTGCTCATCAGCCTCAAGAATACTTTTGCTTATATAAATTTGAGCAGGAACAATCGGTTATAAATAATTTAAAGTCATTGAGTGTTATCAGAAATGTCGTCACTTTCTTAGACTGTTTATTCTTAAAGCGATAAAAGTCGTACTAAAGTCAGACTCAAAATATTGATAAATTCGTCATTGAATTCAATTAATGTTTCATTGAATTAAGTGCTGACGGCTTTCAAAAGTCATTATTATAGTTATTGTTGTCTTTACAAACGTTTGTGTGAAACGCCTCTCTATTCGTCGCAAAATTCAGATTCATATCAAATCAAAGCCTAAAATGTCGGACAAAAGTATTAATAAATTTTCTAATATAAGTCACATAATCTTCGATTTGGACGGAACTCTTATCGACACTGAGTTGTGGGGTTTCAACAATGCCAACATAATTATAGGCAGACATGGAGCGCACTGTTCATTTGACACCTATTCAAAACTCATTGGAATGAATACTATAGACAGGGCTCAGTGTTTGATTGACGAGTTCAAACTTAAAGACTATACCAAGGAAACTTTTCACGAAGAATGGATAAAAGAGTGTAGAAAACATCTCAATGATATTGAGCTTATGCCTGGAGTTGAGCGACTTTTAGAGCACTTGAAAAAACATAACATTCCTCTGTCTATCGCTACAGTCGGCAAAAAAATTGAGTTCATAGCAAAGACTAGTCATTTATTAAATGTGTTCGAAGAGGGAAAGTATTTTCAACATATAATACACGGCGACGACGAAAGGGTTCAACGACTTAAACCATTCCCTGATATCTATCAACTCTGTAGCTCTGAATTTAAGGAAACACCTGACCCGAAGAATGTTCTTGTGTTTGAAGACAACTCCGTGGGAATCGCAGCCGCCGTCGCCGCCGGTATGACATCGATTCTCGTAAATGATCGGCGATTCTCTGATACGAAGGAATCTGACGCAGACCTCATTATTCAAGGTTTCAATGAATTCAAACCTGAAATTATTGGTTTAACAGCTTTTTAATTAATATTTTAACTAGATAAATTTTACTTTCATATAAAAATAAAATAATTTGATATAAATGCATCACTTAATCAATAATAGAACAGCAGTTTTGGCCTGGTTCAATTAATAATTCAATTTTTAGAGGGTATCAAATTAGTCTTTCAAATTGGTACCCTCAGCCCTAGGGTTACCATCAAATGCCCAATCTGCGGAGGGTTTAATATTTGGTTTTCAAAGCGCGGGGGTGAGGAAGGTAGCCCTATCCAAATTAAAACCCTCCATAAGCCCACAACCCTCCAAAACCCTCATAATTATGTAAAATATTTGAAAGTATGGCTCAAAAGTTATAATTTTTAATAAATTTAATTTCATTTCGAAATTTGTCTGAAATATAAAAAGACGACAATTATTCATAAATATAATAGGTCAATAACTAGATATAAATTTAATGCATTGAAATAATAATCAATAGTCTAGGTTGCATGTCTGGCGGGCTTGTAGGGTTTCCTGGAGGGTAGCCCGCGCGGGCTTAAGGGGTGATTGGGGTTTGGAAATTTAAAAGGCTGGCGTAGTTGGGGTTCATTTTTATGAACTTTTGAAAGACTATTGTATCAAATAATACATTTCTCTAATCCCTGAATAACCTAAACAAATATTATTCGATAAAATAACGAAATTTAGTTATAATTCGTTTGTTTGTGAGTGAATTCAACAGAATATTAAGCATTAAGTCTGTTATGATATGTATAAAATGGTTGTGACATGAAGTAAGAGTCATATCATTTTCTGCAATTCTTTCATAACTCCCACTCAAATGGTTATTAAATACATTTATAATTATATTGAAAAACACATCAATTCTTCGAAATGAGTTGATTTTGAAAGTATTCAAAACCTTATATTATATACAATTAGAGAAATACGAAAACAAATTCATTAAATATTTTATAAATGACTTTTAAATTTGTTTTCAATTTTAAAAATAGCAATCAATCGATAAATTTGGTTCAAATATGGCTAATGTTAACATTAAATGAGAATATAAACAAATATCAATCAATGCCCATTATTATCAAGGCATTTTGCTCTGGCATTCAGTCTATAAAAAGATAGTTATAGTGCTTGATCATTACCAGGATTAATTCTAAATAGTTATTAAAGTTAATATGTTTTTAGCCAAACATAAAAATAGAGATAACAATAATTTCTTTAGAAATCAGAATACTCTCAATAATGGATTGAGACTCAATCACTGAGTGCTCATTATTATTTCAGTGTTGCACTTTCTGTCCTAGCAATTGAAATGAAAAAATCATGTTAAATGAGCTATACATATATAAAAGTATATCTAAGAAAAATAAACTTTTTTATTCCAAAATAATAATATAAAGATTTTTATGTTCACACATAAGGAATAAATAATACATTGAATTCAATATTAGTATTGCTTTCATCTCATCCGAAGACTAAGAACTCATTTTTATGGGTTTTCTGAGGAGAAAAAGACAATTCTTTTTGAATAAGAATGACATAAAAGACCATAAAACTAATAATTAAGAGCAGTTTTATTCAAAACAGTTGCGTCTAATAATTCATTTAAATCAGTTATGCCCAAGGTGGATGGCTCTATAGCTCGATGGAAGACCGAAAATTTTGAGGGAAGTATACTTGTAATGTTAAATTTTGGCAAAATTTAGAGGGGGTCAAAACTCATTGGATTTGACAACTTTTTTTTATTCTAGGAGGGGGTAAGAGGCCTACCTCCTTCCCTTGGGCATGCCTGATTTAAGCATTTAGTTACTAAACATTAGCTAATCCGAGCTCTCAATAGCATCGCAAACATTAATCAATATCTGGTTCTTATTCATAACCCATAGTGGAAAAACACCGGTGAAACACATTCCACTTTAATGACTAATTTGAATGGTATTTCAGGCATTGATTGTAAAATTTAGCATGAAATTTATTTGAAAACAACAACTTTTATTATAAAAATAAGTAAATTCGTGTAAATTGAGAAGTGTTTGCACTAATTTCTAAATCGCAGCCTTTCATCATTCCTTTCCTTTTCTCCATTATTATCCCCGGAGTGTGAATCCTGTGATAACTAAATCCATAAAAAGGCTGTTTGTGTTGGGTATAGACCTAATCATTCAGTAGTGAGCCGTAGAAATATATATTTGGGTATAAATAGCAGGCAATGCCTCGACTCTGTGCACAAAGTTTAAGTATATATTCTGTATATTCTTTGCTTCAATTCTGGCTAACGATTCATTCTGTTGAGTGATTCTCTTGAATGCACAGCACATTCTTCTGTACTCAATTTTAACCATTCACTTAAAGTAAACTTTATTCTAATGGACTCCAAAATTAACTCCACTTTAAATATGAATAAATTCGTAACTTATTTGCAATACATTTATGAATATATAAATATTTAATAATCTCATCAATTGTTCGATAACTTACCCAAAAATGGACGGCTATATCGCAGATCAACAGAATATAAGTGAACCCCACGTTATCGATAAGTTGGAAGCGTTGGACATTGAATGGCAGATATTTTTCATTATTTTATACTCTTTGACATCTATTATGGCTTTGTTTGAGAACTTAATTGTGATTATCGTTCAAATCTTTGGCAAAAGTTTTGATCCAATTCTTCGAAAATGTCTCATAAATCTGGCCATCGCTGACATATGTGTCGGTGTTTTGTCTGTTCCGTTCTCATACACAGACTTCATGTTAGGTCGTTGGATATTTCCACACTTCATGTGTCCCGTCTCACAATTCGCAATCATTTTGGCCGTTTTCGTTACATGTCATACACTAACTCTCATTAGTTTCGAAAGGTATGCAGTTTTCAATGAATGCAAATATCTTATAAATATACTATAGATTAACAAAGAGTTCATTCATTCTCACAATGGAGTTATGAATAAAGGTTTATTCTGATTAGCTTCATATTTATATGTCCATTCTCAACCTGATATTAGCAATCATAATCTGTAAGTGTAATCGACAAAGTCTTTTACAATTACCTTTAAATTGAGGTAAATGTAGTACTTTCTAAATACAACATCTTTAGTAAGAATGATTCAAAAAGTTGAACGATTAGAATACTTTTATTCCAACTTTTGATATTCTAGTAAAATAAAGTGAAACATCAACTCAGAATTTTTGAATGTACATGTACATGTTGACACATAAACGCTTTTGCTTGATATTTTAGCTTGGTAATTTTTGAAAACATCCATCAGTTTATATGTCAAAATTAACCTTACTTTTTCATCTATTCAATTTAATATTAAAGTTTTTTTTATTAATATCGAACTAAACATGCCAGTTCCTTTCGAATAGAAAAACAGCTAATTTCTTTAGTAAATTACTTCACGTTTTGTCAAAATATTTTACCCATTTTTAAGCACTTTCACCTGAGACAACGGGAATAATTATTGACAAAAGGGGAAGTAATTCATATCTGGTTACAAAAAATAGCTGTAAATGTGAAGATAATCGGGTGAACCCTTATTCATACTCCAGAGTCAGACTTTGACTTTAGCTCATTATAGTTATTGTTATGTAAGAAATTTAGGCCAATGTATTGACTTAATGGAGGAATTCATTGAACGATAATAAATAAGTTGCAAGAACAGTGAACAGTGAACAGAATCTGTCACAATATGTGGTCAATAATTAATTTCATTAAAGCACTTCTGTTCTGATCACTTTGAAAAGCAAACAGAGCGACAAAAATAGCGCAGAATATTCATCTAAAATCTCATTTAAATCCATGGGATTTGCGAATGACTCGATTCCAAGAATTGGTTTAATCCTGTAATGATTTTCGTCACAATTTTATAATACCTCCTAATCTGAACATTTATACCATTATATGACGTGATGTAAATCCTAATAAACAGTAGTAATAAGTATTGAATTCTAAGAAATGCCAATTTATTCCACAAATCCTATAAAAGCAGTCAACAAATTAAGTCTAACCGCAATTCCTCACTATTTGCAGATATATTTGTATAGTTCATCCCATCTTTCACTCAACACATTCACAACAAATAAAATTCTTCTCAACAGTGATTCTGATGATAGGATGGGTGTTGGGATCGATTCTCTCTGGAATTTCTCTGGGATTTTCCCAAATAAAGCCATTCGCGTGGAACGGCTCAGTCTATTATGACTGTCGGACAATGTTTAACAATGAAGTGATGGAGAAATCATATGTTTTGTCGATATTTATCTTCACATTTCTTTTGCCACTTGTCTTACAATCGACTTTCCATTCATTGATTGCAACCAAATTGAAAGGACTGCCCCTCCGATCAAACGTTTCTTCAGATAAAATCCGAATAATCAAAATGTTATCCATTTTGGTGATAATGTTTGCCGTCTGTTGGCTACCGATTCGTATCTTCTTTTTGGTCATAATATTCAACAAAAGGATTATTGATTTCAAGACAAAGACCGCGTATCACATCTATGTCTTCACATTCTTCGGCGCCCACTTCCTATCCATGTTTAACAGTTGTATAAATCCAATAATTTATTGCTTTATGAGTAAAGCATTTCGAGTGAGTCTCAAATCAATTCGATTCTTATCTGATTACTAAACAGTGATTATTCTTCTACTTTAGGACGACTTCAATGGTTTGGTCAACAAATTCAGAAGAACGCCAATAAACGGAATAAGTATGAGAGCTATCTTTGGCTCCTCTTCTATGGAAGCATTCCAAAACAACCAAGATCAAAATTAAAATTCAACATAATTTGTAAAATAAACTGTAATTTTTGTAAAATTGCATTAAATTTGTTCTTTCATTGATTGGTGGCATAAATATTGATAAATAGGATTACAAATTACAAGAATATATTTATACAATTGTCATAAATAAACAAAACACTCAAAAATAAGAATATATTTCACAAAATCAAAGCTCGATTCAAACGACAATTTGGGAGAAAAGCCAAGTATTCCACAAAACCATTCAGTTATTGTCATTATTGACGCCATTATTCTCTTCATTGTCCTCATCGTCTTCGTTAGCGTTGTTTTCACTGTTTTGGTCCGCATTTTCCTCGAAATGCAGATAACTCTTCAACAGATCTCTGAGTTCATCGACGGCCTCTTTGCGACCGCCCGGAGACGTTTCATAAATACATTCCCTTAAGAGGTCGTCCACATTCTCCTTATCCTTATTTGGCACAGATTTCAAAAGACCAGAGCGAGGGGTCAATTGTTTGCTGCGATTGTCATCACCGGTGAAAATATTGCGACAAATCATTGCATACATGTGTTGTCCGTAATAGAGTTGAATTTGTGAGCATTCAAGTGATGGCGTACTCAAACTCGTATTGAATGCGTGCAAAAAGCGCTGATGGAAAGTATAAAAACAGGGCTCATTGCAGACCTGACTGTGTAGTAGTGACTGTCGGGAACGGAGAGACTGTTCGTCAAACAAAGACTTGTCGATAACTACCATTTTGTTGAGATCTGAGAGAAAAACTTCGCCCTCACTGTTCACAACCACTGAGTCGAATGTCAACTCTGTCTGCAGATAATACCAATTGGGATCTTCCTCTTGAAGATCATCAATCAGTTGTATAATCTGAACGGCGAGTCCTGCAATCACTTCGAAGCCATCCGTGTCTTTGATAAAGTCATCCAAAGTCTGATAACTTCCAACCCATACCAGGGAACGGCCACAAACTCCTAATAAAGGCATCAAAATAATAAAATGAGAGCAAAACTTAAAACAAACTGAAATTACCCCTAAGTTTGGGAATTTGTAAATCAGATTCTGTTTTATCAATAATTCTTTGGACAGCATAAGAGGGAAACGCCAACAAAGAGCTCAAGAGGTGATTCTGTTCCGACAGATCCATGAATTTGTCGTTATTTATATCAAAACTGTTTTGTAATAATTGCAGATATTTTTTGGTCGCGCACTGAGAAAACGTCGCCTAAGAAGTGGACATAAGATTATCTCATTTTTAAATAATTACGTTGAAGTGAATACCTGTAAATGACTATCACTTTGTTTGTCATTATTTGCATAATCCGTTTCTCTCATTTGTCCAAAGAATTGTCGAAAATTTTTGATCAAAAACAAATCAGATTTGGCGGCGAATGAGTTGCGAACCGCCAACGAATGGTCACAAGAAGACAGACTCTGAGAAGCGTTCGCACAAATAATTGCCTCCAATTTATACCATTTATCAGATGATTGGTTCAAAAGAGTCAGCTTTTGGTTCGTATTCTTAATGACTGCTTTTCTAAACGAAACATCTGTTCCAAAGAGATAATCTTTTATTTGAGATTCAGTTAAGAGAACATCTTTAGATAAATTGACTCTTTCTCACTTTTTACAGCACTTTTTAGTACTTTTATTCTAGTTCACCATGGCAACAGTGAAATAAGTGCTGCATAAAGTGGCAAGATAACTTAAAACTGCTCTAATTATACGATTATGTTTGTGATGACAACAAATACATACCATTGAGAATATACGGAGTATTTACGACTAAGAGGTTCTTCACAAACGTTGGGCAGAAATGAGTTCCCAAACAAATGTCACACTTCTTGAGTTCACTCAATTCAATGAATTTCTTGTCATAAACGCCTTCGATGTCTATAAGACTCGAGTCAATTGTCGTGAATTTGGATACCAAAAGGACAGTACTATTGGATATGTGATGAGATCTTTCGCCGAGTTTTTCATTGAATGCCAACAAATTGTCGTTTAATTTCTTGTGATTTAAATACAAAACAAAAACCAAAACAAATAACAGAAAAATAACGAAAACCTTTCGCCTCCAAAAGCGAAATGTCATTATTATTATCACTCAATAAGAAGTGAATACTTTGTTCGCACAACAGTCGGACCAAATGGTGATCAGAAGATAAATGAATGATTGGTTCACATAATTCGCAGTTATTTTTACCACAAATTAGAGTTCAAAAGCCTTTTGTTTACACAAATCACAAGAGTTTTATTGATATCGCATTCATTGCATTTTAGACAACATTTTACTCGTATTATAATAACATTCAAACTAATGACACACTCGTTATCTTAGTGATGCTCTTGCTAAATAAAGATTGCATAAAAGAGCATTAATAATAATAATAAATCACATCATATATCGTAAACAATATGTTTTTATATCTTAAATGTCATTAAAAGCAAAACAAAAACTTAAAGCGATTTTTGAATTTGAATGTCGTTTGAAGACATGAAAAACGTCTCAAAATTTCACTCAATTCTGTCATTAATTTCACAATTCTTTAGATTTGAATGCATTCAAAGCACAGAATTTAATGAATACTTTTCCGGACGTTATTATGTATCAAACGAATAATGCAATTCTCAGTTTGGAGTTGAGTACAAATTTTCAAACGGACTCCTCCTTTAAAGCTGAATAATCAAATGCAAGGGAGGAGTTTGGTTATAGTCATTTCACTAAATGAATACGAATATGTCCCAAACATTACGCTCTCATTGACACAAATCTTATGTAAGACTTAGTATACTTAGTATTTATGTGATGAGCGCTAGTGTTTGCATGCGTTTAGTGAAATGACTTTAGCAGAGAGGAGGAAACTTTTTGAAATTTGAGGTAAAGACATAAACCTGGGATTGGGTGCGATTATAGTGACATCTGTTGGCGTAAAGTCAAACAATTTTGTGACAACGATTTGTTTTTAACTGTAGACATGTCTTCATCTTTGGATCAATTAGAGACAAATTTAGAGTCACTCACCGAAAATGTCAGACAATTGGGTATAATTGTAAGCGATTTCCAGCCTCAGGGCCAAGGGCAGACTGCCCTCAACACCAAACTGTAAGCACATCTCAAATGAATGCGATTTAGATTTCAATCAATGATTGGTTTTGTGTTAAAAGCAATCAAATCGTGTCGTCATTACAAGACATCGATCGCATCAAAAACGATATGATGTCCAAAAATACTGACATTCAGGTCCCTCTCGAAGTGTTTGAGTGAGTCTTCTATTTTATTAGCGCTAATAATGAGACCATTTAAACATTTAAATCATTTGCTGATATTTTTTATTTAAAACCCGAATCTTTTGTATCAGTTATATCGATGGCGGACGTAATCCTCAGTTATATACAAAAGACTGTATGGAAAAGGCGCTGCAGAAGAATGAGCATGTCAAGGGAAAAATTGACTCCTATCGGGTATTATCAGTTTTAAGGTTCGACAATCACTAATTAATCCGATTGTTTGCAGAGATTCAAAGCCATGCTTTTGGTTGAGTTGTCGAAAGTGTTTCCCAACGAAATGGGAAAATACAGAGCCGTCAGAGGAGACGAACGCTCTTCTAATTAGTATTTTACTCGTTTTTCTATTTAATCAAATTTGTCGAAAATTTATTGTCAAATAATTTATCATTAATTCAATTAATGGCTTAACTCTTGTTTTTATAAAACTTTTTTTGAACAAAAATAATGAAATTTAAAATCAAATAAACATTTCTATAAACAACTCATTGAAATGTTTTAAACAATTTTTGGCCTCAAATACAATATTTGGACTCAAATTACTAACAATTAAATTAAAGTCAAAAGAAATGTTTCAATGAAAACGATTCACAAAATCAGTACAAAAGGTATAAAAGAAATCATTGAATGAAATCTCGAAATAAGTTAATTAAAAGTTTATCACATTTTGAACGAAAAAAATAGATATGTTTTGAGAAAATTGAGACAAATATCAAACGGAAAAGAAGTGTCGAAAGCAATAAATTAGTCCAAAAATAACAACAAATATAGGATTTAAAGCGAACACAACTTTTTTGTTAGAAACTGACGACAATTGGCGTCAAATCTTCAAGTGTTCGATTGTGTTCTTCAATTGTCGCGGTTTGAGGATTAGTCTCCCGCTGTCGTCACAGGACATCGCAAAGTCGGCCAACACTTCACGGGTTCGCAGTATTATGCTATCAAACAAATAAATAAATTATTATCACTTAACAACAATAATAATACTTTAAATCAACAAATTCTTGGAAATTACTTTCATTTAACACGAATTTTGAACATTAAATCAATTATTAAATATTTAATAACTTTTCTAAAACTATTAAAATTTGAATAAAACAAACGATTAATTATAAGTCGTTTAAAAAAATGTAATAAAAATTATTTAGTAATTGATTTTTACGATTATTTGCCAAATATTTTACAACAAATTATTGCTTTCAATGTTTTGCAGGAATTCGTGACTCAACTCATAAACTCTTGAATATTGTTTCAAATAATTAGCAATAAATCAAATATCGAGTAAATACTGAAATCATTAAAACAAATCAAACACTAATTATGAGAGGAATTTGAGATAAGATTAAGATTAATATTAAGATGTCATACATAGAAGTGGCCACAACTCGCTTATGAATTCCCATTGCGAACAGAATTATCAAAATAATGCAATTAATGGTAAACAAATAGTGAATCATTAATGAGTCTAAGAGTGAGATATAAGCCGTTTTCGGGTCATTCAGCCAATAGTAGGCCGAGAAGCTGGTCATTAGTGAGGACAGAATGAGAACGATTCTCCAGCGCCGAGTGGCCGGTCTCTGCAGTGTTACGATTTCCATAAGCCGGCGCTCAAACGCCTTCAAATCTGAATTTCACACAAAATTAATCAATCATTTAATCAATAAATGGTTTGTCATTGAAATCGGTGTCAAAACAAATCGATTTTAATCAAAGACCGTATATTGTGTTCGCTTACCATCAGATATCAACTGATCCATATTATTGTAAATTTGCATAACTCAATAAACAGTGTAAAATCAATTGTTTGACATCAAAAGCAAAATAAATTAATTAAAAACATTTTTAAATTCATTGGATTTGTTTTGTTATTGTTTTGATTTAAACACACTTTGGCTCAAAATATTCAAAAACATGTCAACACTCTATTGTAGACATTGAATAGCAGTTAAAGATCTCAAAACTCTACAAATGTTTGCCAACAATTGTATGCTTAAAAACATTTGACAGTCGCCGCAACTTTGCAGAAGTTCAAAATATTTGTTACCTATTTCATTTTGAATTTCAATTGACATATTTCTCGTAAAAACTCGTGGTTAGGACAATGTGAAGAGGAAATAAACATTTTTTTCAATGATGAAAATTGAGTCACCTTGTGATTGAGAATTAAATTTTAGAAATAAAATGAAGATAAAGTGGTTTCAGTTTTATCTAGATAGTGATTCGAGTTTTAAAATGACCCAAAACAGTATAATTGAAATTGAGTTTATTTAGATTTTCGACAATAAATACCAAGAGATTGAAACAATTGTATCTTTCTATGCTTTTTTGCTCTATTCATAATTTATGAGAAAAATGTAAATATTTTGTAAAACTTGCTAGACAAACACTTTTTACACAATAATCAATAATCAATTGAGACTTCATTCACGTATGTCTTCACTACTATATTATTAAGGGTTTGAGAAAAACTGATTATTTGAATGAATTTTTTTATAAATTCTGAAAATTTCCCCAAAATTTCAAAACAGGAAAGAAATTATTCAAATGAAAGCGAATTTCTATTAAAAATTTATATAAATTTATTCATTTGTGTATAAAATCGGTGCCTAAATGGACTGTAATTCTCGGAATCAATAACTGGTTGAGAAATTAGAACTTAACAGATCCGGAACATTGTATCTCGAGTTGAGTTCTCAATAATTTAATTAAATTCATTAAAATATTCACATTTTGAATAAATTTCAATTTCACCTCTCATTTCATAAAATAATTCTCTATTTTATATTATTTATTGAAACAAATTGATTATTTACACAGTTATTAAGGCCATACATGACCAAGGTATTAGAACCAGTAAAGTTGGACAGGGAATAAGAGCATTCATACAGAATGAGCATGACAAATCCACAAAAAGTTACCAGGGATAATAATGAACGAATTAGTTGCATATGATGAGTGACATAATTTGAACAGGTAAAATTGAACTTTTTCTTGCAATTACCTGATGACGTTTACTTCCAGTTCTTTAGTAATGCATTTATTCACTCAATTTGTGTTTAATTGAAACTAATTCTTTGATTCAAATTGAAAGGACTTACGTATAAAAAGCACTTCACTGTAAGTACTTTGAACGACTGTACTTGCTACATAATGTTTGTAGAGTTAACATATGATTATTATCGACATTGGTCTAATTAGGTACAAGACATAAAATATAATTGAAACCAACAAGGTCATAAAGGATTAATTTTAATAATAATGAAAAGACATTCCAAAATAAATAGCTTCATACAAATTTTACTTGAATAACAAATAAACTGTTCATCATTTCACATGTAATTGATATTCCAATTCTATGATAACCCTTTAAAAACACGCTTTTACTGGGACTAGGTGATGTAATAAGCAAACCTTTTAATAGCTATGCAATTTAAAAGTTTTTATAAAGATTTTAAATCATACCAGATTTTTATTTGTTTGCCAAAGATCATGGTAAGAGCATCTGTTCGCAAACGTTTACCTCAAATTACCATGCTCTTTCATAACTGAATTAATGGTGCGATTAATAGGTTTGATAACTCTTTTGATATTTCAATTAAATAATAAGAAATCCAATATAAGTCTCGAATTGCAACGAAAACAACAAAATGTAATGTAATGCGAATTCAAATGATCACAGAAAGCAATTACAATTGTAAGTTATCAAGAAAAAATAGTTTTAATGCTCACGACACAAATTAATTATCATGCTGAAGTGAAAAGCAAGAAAAATTCAGTATAAGTGTTGTTCGCAATTTCAACGCAAAAGACTGACTAATTAATGATTTAATATCGATATTAGCATATGTTTTGAATCCCTTTCATATTCTCAAAGCAAATCTCAATAATATGAAAAAATTAATTGAATTACTGTTTGCTAAGAAACATCACTTAAAACGCAAATACATGTGATATGAATCAAAAAACTCTTTTTCAAAATAAATCAATTTTTACCTTTCATTTCAATTGTAATTTCAATTCAAACGAATTCAGTGAATATTTTGAAAGCAATAAATACTATTCATTAAAATCGTTTGAAAACCGGAAACATTAACCAAATGATGAAAATATCTTTCAATGAAATGATGAGACAAAGAGTGAGAATTTGAAATTTTAATCATTATTCATGTCTTTTGTTGTGAGCAAGTAAGTTTTATTCTGAGCTCACATTCTCACAGTCAGTGCTTACAAAATCAAAGTGAATTCAATTTATAAAAATAAAAGTTTTGAAAATTTTATTATCCAATAAATTACTAAAACAATTCATCGATTCGTTAAACGGACAAAACAATAGCGGAAAATGTTAATCAATATAATTAAGAGAAAATATATTAAGCACATTTTTAAATAATTCATGTTTTAGAACATATCGGAATTCAATTATTTTTCAATTAAAACATTGTTTTAATTGTGAATTACACTCTCTTTTCATTAAAACATAAAAATTTTAATTAATTTTTTCATAAAAACTTAGTTTTGTCTGAATTATAATTTAAATAATTTAAAATTTAATTCAAATTAAAATGAATTTCTTTTCGAAGGAAAAGAAAAAGAAGTTTCGTTTAAAAGAAAGGGACAGAACTTTCACTTCGAAAACAGAACCACATATTGATTGAAACGAATTGAATGGAAAGAAAAGAAACAAAAACCCAATTCTGTGATCTATGGGATTAAGTTCTTGTAAATCATTTCAACACAATATGACTCAAACGGGAAAACCGTAATTTTAAGAAACAAAATCAAAACTCGGAAAACAAATTAAAAATAAAAAAAATCACATATTGTGTACTATTGATGATAAGAAATTGGAGGGAGGGAGGGGAGGGGAGAGAGAGAGAGAATTGTAGCGATAATTACAAAATATAATAATAATTCATAAGGAAATAATTGTTGAATTTTCTCTTCATTTTCCCCCTCAGACCATAAGTTAACAGTTTGAGAGATTTTGTGAACAGAATTTCATTTGTCGTGAGACCCAATTAAGTGATGCGAACCACAAACCATTTTCTATTAAACTTATTTAGTCTATCGATAAGAAGAGTAAAGATTCAAACGAATAGCAGCTAAACAAAGGATTAATTAAATAGTTTTGAAATTTTATATAAAAACATATCAAAAGTTACGAAAAATTCTTTTGTATTTTAACTGCAATTACAAAATCGTATGAAAATAATTGATGTGTAGATCACAAGAAAGGCCACAAACGCTGCACTAATGAACAACCATTTTATTGCAGATGACTTGTGGTCGACGACCAACACATTTGACTCTTTAGTCAACTGTTGCTCCAATTGATTGGTCTTTACTTTTGGTTTATTATCTTTAGTACTCTTATGTCTGAGAGTTGGGACACCATTTGGATAATTATTGGACGGTTTAATTAAATCATTCTTTTCAACCCTTACATCAAAATCACAATTTTTGGACGTTTCCTTCAACTTGTGAGGAGTGGTAATATCAAAGTATTGATTTTGCTGAGCGTTCTCATTGTCAGAGACTAAGGTGTCGCCAACAAACTCTTTGATCAACAAATGGCTGTCACGGATCGGATTCTTGTAAACTTTGAAATTCTGTGCCATTTGGTCGTCTTCTTTGTTTTCATTCAATTTAATCAATTTGTCGTCACTTTTCTCTAAATAATTATTCAAATTATTATTTGTTTCAAAAATGTAATCACTTTTAGGAATAAAGTCATTTGAGTCAATAGTTTCGGGCAAAGAATCACTGGACACAACTTCAGAGTCATTTTGAGCAATGATTGGCATTTGATTCTCACTTTCATTTGAATTATTAGATTTAACCTCAAAACTCTCTGCAGATGTGTTTCGTTTCTTTCTTCTATTCTTTTTGGCACTAATTCTGTCAACACTTCCAACATTCAAATCTTCAGTGTTTACGGAAGACAAAAGTCTGTCAAATCTATTGGTCATTTTGACTGGTTCCTTTTCTTTCTTGAGCTTGTTAGCTACCTTATCAATAGACGAACTCCTTTTGTCAGAGCCTTCACTGGCTTCAAGTCTTCGAACCAATTTGTCGACTTTGGACAGACTCTTAACCGATTCAGCGATTGAACCCTCTTTTGAATCATTAGAATTAATACTATTATTATTGCTGTCATTACTGTTGACAATAGAAGTGTTGTTCTTATCATCGAATTGTCGTTTGTGTCCGATATTTCGAATGCCATCGTTTTTGTAATTTCTGGTCGAATAACTCTTAGCCGGTCTTCTGTTTTCATTACCATTCTTGCGATGAAGACCAAAGATATCAACTCGTTTTCGGCGGTATTCATATTTGACCTCAACTTGTTTGCCATCAATTGTAATGATCTTCACGTCTGCACCGCTTTCGGCGACTTTATCGGTGTGTTCTCTAATGGGGTCCATACTATCGATTGATGAATGAGTGGAACAATTTCACAGACAATTGAAATTATGACAAAAGAATTGATTAGAGAAACCGGTTCTAAGAAATAAAAATACTTTGAATTAATATCATATATGAATAGCAATTAAAATATTTTATCACTTCTACTGACGTTTGGACTCAAGATATGAAAACTGAAAATTGATATCAGAATTAATTACACCAAAAATTACGATTAATTCGAGAAAATATATTAATTTATAATAAATTACTTATTCGATTGACACTGTTTTAAAAATTACAAACTCTCAGACGTTTTCCTAAATATGCTCGTTATTAACCAGTAATCTCTAATAATAACTTTAAATAACGTGTTTTGGAATTAAATTTAAAATTATTTTTGAAAAGAGTATAGAATTTTAAATGAAATAAAACAACGAAAAAGGCATCAAATTTATTAATCAAAACACAATTGAAAATATCAATTATTATTATTATTACTAAAACATAAAAATATGATTCTGTGCTCTGCGAGGGAGGGATAGAACAGAATTATGCGAAACAAAAGTTCATTTCAATTCATTACTGTATTGACTAATCCTTACGACAACTGAATATAAAAATCGATAAAAATAAGAGACGGCAACAAAAATGAATCATAAAATAAAAGTCAATTACATTACATTTTACTCACTTTTCTTTCCTGTCGTCTCTTTTTCGAAACACTTGAGTAATGGAACTGATAGTCACTGTCTTCCACAATAATAAACGAGTAAATTCTTGATTTACAATAACAAACTAAGCAAAGCCACTCAAATTATCCTTAATTATATTGAAAATATAAAATCAATTATATATTAAAACATAACTTATTTATTATTAAATGTAAAGAATATGAATTGAATATGAAAATACGGTTCAACACAAAAACATGGACTAAAATGACGATAATTACTAATGAATTGACGAATTGAATTGAACTGCAAATTAGGTCGCATTCAAACTGGATGTCAGCGCAAAACCCAATAAAATATTGAATTTATTAATATTAATAAATTGAACGACACGTCAATTAAGGCCTAGAAATAAGAAAATCACTCGTCTTTGCAGAGGAGAGACTCAAATACGAGTCGTGTCTCAAATACTCAGACTTTAAAATATTCCGCAAAACTTTCCCTTAATTTTGACTAAAACTGAAAAACAAATTTTAAATTCAGATTCAATGATCGCTTCAATCAATGTTTTAATAGTGAATAAGGAATTAAAACCTTATTTTAATTTAAAACATTTAATTTCCTCCCTTTGAGTGAAAGGATAGTTAAGTCACAGCTTTTCTGTTACCGATATTTCAGATTAATTTACAAAATATTTTATTTTTCACATAATATTAACTCAGTTTTCAGTTTTAAGTTTTCAAAAACAAATTCATTTCAAACAACTCTAAAACAAGTCTCACATAATTCAAACTATTGATCAAAACATATGAAACGCCTCTCTATTCCACACAATTATCGGTGTATTTCATTTGCATAACACTTTTATCCGACACAACTCACAATTAATTTACAGTTTTGTTTTCTTAATAAACAAGTTGTTTTCCATTAATTTTCAATCGACTAACAAATAATTTAATGAAATTCTAAGAAAGCAATAAAGTAATGACCAAGGAAGTAATAAACCACAAATATTAATTGAGCCCATGTTTAGTGAAGAAACTAAATTTTAAACAACAATTCTTAGAACTAGTAAACAAAGTTATAAATGGTCAGGCACCCCCTGACCTTCATCAACCACAGACCTTGGTCGCCAATGACGCAATTTTTTTAATCTAAACAACTTATCTAAATGAGAATCAAGACTGAACAAGGTGAATGAAAGAGATCGGCATATGAACAATTTTTAGAATTTAAATGTAATGTCAATTTGAACTTGTTTCTCAAAGTGTATGTGTGAGAACTAAACTACCACATTTTTCAAATGCATTTCTGGTTCGATTAGGATGCCTAGAGGCTAACGATTGCTAATTGTCTCTATGACATCCGTTGAACATCCTTGCTTCAAAGTTAAAACAAATAAAATGTATTTAAAATATTCATAACACAGAATCGGAGGAAATAATTTAATTAAAATGTTTTTTAATTAAAAAAATGACATTGAATTCAGTCTGTATTACAATATATCAAAAGCAATGCCGAACTTCAGCCAAAAGGGCTGATCGATAGCAAACATAAAAACCAAAAGAATTATAAAATAATTAATCAAATTATTAAGAAAATGGCGAAACTATTCGAAACTATTTAGTGGAAAATTATTCGCTATAATTATAAAATACTTCTTTGATGTCTCGGTTTAGTTATTGGAGAGATTTCATTAAAAACAAATTATATAAAACCTGATAAATGCAAAAATAAAACCCCCATTCAATTGAGAAAATATTTAGAAAAATATATTATAAAAAGTAATTAGGGTGAAAATTAATTAAATCTTTTTACTTCCAATAATTATGAATCATTTTTTGTCAATTCCTTAATTAATTTTAATCTATTTTTGTTTGTTTTCCAAAATCTTTGATTTAATCGAAAGTAAATTAATTTTTTCCAATAAATTTGTTTTTCCAAAATTGTCGTTAAATTAGTTTTTTTCTGATAATCATTTGGTTTACTATTATTTCAAACTTTCAATTGTTTCCCAATTCGATAAACAAATGATAAATAAAATCAGAACTTAAATAAAGCTATTATTTTCTCAAACAGTGAATTATTTTAAACAAATTCCCATAATTCTTATCATTCACATTATTCAGGCTAATCAGTACCAGAAATAGGAGATTAAATTGAGAAATTAACATTTCAATGAATTTTTTTAAGCATGCCAGGGTTAAACATCATTTGATAGAGTGTGCGGTGGTTATGATTTTAGTGTTTTTCCATTGTACTTTGAGAACATGAAATATACAGAGCTCATACAATGACTTCATACCAGGGATGGCCAAGCTCGGAGACTCTAGGGGAGGGGGATAGGGGATGGTTGTTTACAATTTTTTCTAGGGAAGTCTAGGGGGTGGGTTTTCACCAAATATTTTCCGCCTCGGTTCGCTTGGCGGGGAGGGGGTATACCTGTAATGTTAAATTTTTCAAAATTCTAGGGTGGGTAAACCCAAAATTTTCGAGTCTAGGGGGTAAGAGGTCTACCCCCTAGGCTATCCCTGCTCACTACATAATTATTACATTTTATACTTTGTACATTTAGAGACACACTTTGCTCACTATGGAAAAATACTGTAAAATCATAACCACAGTTATGAAATGACAATAATATACCAAATCTAAAGCGCAAATTTCGAATGTATTGATAGCATATTGCAATAGAAAAAATTTAGCCACAAACTAGCTACCTTGTATTATTGTCATATCTTTTGCGCAGATACTTCTACATGAACATGTATTTATTATAAAGCACAAATATAGCATGATGAATTTAAATCTGCGTGAGTGTTAGGAGAAAGAAAGAAAAAGTGAGTTAGTGACTGATCTAATCTTAATCTTTACTAATCTCACACTAATGGATATGATTTAGGGTCTTGTATATGAATGAGTAATAGAGTGTTTGAATGTTGAAGTTACAAATCTTGAAAGCTTTTAGCAAATGACAATTAATTATAAATTTCAATCTCATCCCTCGATCGATTATTGTGGCTAATTTTTTCCTTAGCCTATTGTCCAAAATTGGAAACAAACAAATCGAAAGTCTTAAAAAAGGTTCCGATAAATGATTTTTTTCAAAACAAAATCTTCAAAAATAATGAAATTGTTTTTCAATTGAAGATTAAACACAACTCTTATTTTTCGAGATTAATGGCGTTTCAAATGTTGTATGAATTGAAATCATAATTCACAGCAGGAATTGACTCTCGCTTTGAATAAAACTTCAATTAAAAAATTAAATAAAACAGTTACCTTGTTATCTCTCTTCAATGATTTATTGCTTGCGATTAATTGAATTTTTTTATGTTTTGCGGTTATTTTGTCAAACAGAACAAACAAAATTAATTAGACCACCTTTATCTATTAGTACCAAAGAGATTTACTACGATGAAAATGGTGATAACTTGTTAAAATCAAACTAAATTAATTAAATTTGAAATCTAACTTTCTTTCAAATATTAAAATTTAACTCTTTTTAAAATAAAATGCATAAAAACCTCAAAATTTGTTTGAAATAAAATTTGAATTTCAAACCGAAGTCTATTACTTAATGAATCAATTTCTTAACAAAAGCCGTAATCCATTTGAAGGACTAATTTATAACTTCATTGATCATAAAAATCATTTGAATATATATGAAAATTAGGTCTTATATTACTCTTTAAATCATAGATCTCTTGAAGACCTCTGAAATAATTGTGAAAATGATTTAAAACATGAAATCGATGTCAAAACGGATTTAAATTAATTTTATTATTACTTTCAAATGACACAACTCTTGGGATAAATTTTCAAATAAATTGTATAAAAGTTTCTTATATTGAATTCTTTGTTAACCGAATTTATTATCTGAAAAGTAGTCAAAAAAATCATAGATTGTACTTGATAAGACTTGATAGGGCTCCCCGACAGCCACTCTCTTATAAAAGGCCTCAAATCAGTTGCCAACAGAAAAAAAGTGGAACAAAACCTAACAATCAAATCAATAATTGAATAAATGTTTTAAAAATCAGTATTTCGTTTGTCTTATGATTTATTAGGTCTTAAAACTCTCCTCGAAATATTGTAACTGTTGATATAAACATGGTACATTTACCTCTGTTTTATTAAACACTATCTCTAAAGAAATATTAAGGAATTCCTCTTTAATGAAGACATTATTCGAGACAATGGCAAATAAAAGGCAATTATTTAAGACAATTACATAATAGGAAAGGATGTGTAGCACAATACTTACCCAGCCCAAATATGATTCCCTAAGTTAACAAAACTATTTCAGTTGCTATTCTCGATGATTGATTCGAAATTAACTAGATTAATATTAGATTTAGACTGAAATTAGAGCCAATCTTTCCTCGATTTATAACTTAATATTATAGGGAAAGTTATTGCTATAACTTAAATATAACCTTGTTGCTTTTCATTACTAAACGTTTATTTGCTAATTATACATTAAATTTATATTCCATATTCATATTTTAAAATTTTATTAACGTTTAATATAAAAATTTGCTTGGAGGAAGTTTTGACAAAACAGCAAGATTCCTAACTCTTCCTCTTTTCAATAGACATCATTTTAGTCATAATAATGGTCTTGGTCAAATTAAATCAAAATTACAAGTAAAGCTAATTCTAATGAAATTCAATACTTTTCTAATAATGCCATCAATTGATTCGATTAATAAATGGTTTTACAAAATACTAGGAATTCAGGAAAAATGAATTTTCAATTAAAAGTAAAAATCAAATTCTGATTCACTTTTAATTTCAAAGAAAAACTATTATTATGAATAAAATTAGTAAAGAAATGGAAGAAATTTGTTTATTAAAATTTTTTTCAATTTCAATAAGTTATGCGAATTTATTCGTGAATTAAGTTTTCACTTCTCTCTAATTATTATTATTGATCGGACAGTCGTTCGCTCTCTTCTTCATTCAAAGACTAAACTGACCTTAAATTGAGGTCATCCGGGCTTTTATTCCTTTCAAATATGAATGAGAAGAGGAATTGAAGAGTATTTTAAAGAAGAAAATGAAAAATTCATACAAAAGGCATATATTATTTGAATAATACTTTTATTATTCTTTGCAAATATTATAGTTATTCCAATCACAGACTGAGAGTTGATTTGCTTATTAATCCGTGACTTTTACTGAAACACTGGTCTCAGCAGACAATCGGTCAAACCTTTGTTCAAAAGTCTGGATACGAATCAAATAGTAGTTAAAGAGTTCGCCGAAAATCAATTCAAAAACAAATTATTTTTAAATTGAAAACACATTTTATTACTTTCTTCTGACGTTTGAGTTTATGTCAGTTTTAAATCAAATAATAAAATGATTAATAAATAAATAAATGAGAGAGAGAGAGAGAGAGAGAGAGAGAGAGAGAGAGAGAGAGAGAGAGAGAGAGAGAGAGAGATTGTTGATAACAGACTCTGTTATCTAATTGTCATTATTTGAATAAAATACAGATAAAAAGTGGCATCAAATTTGTAAACATAATTTGAAACTTATTTGAAACTTATTTGAAATGACATTTCAATAATTAACAAAAAACTTATCCAAAGTTTTAAATTTCTATTGAATTATGGATTTTTGATTTTTCCTCAAAAAAATTTCTCATTTATTAAAATTTCAATATTAATAATAAATTATTTTATTTGTCATTTTCTTCATTGTTCATCATTCTTTGTACGAAAGAAAAATTTTCTACAAAAAAAAACTATTTACTTTCACATCCAGGTAATCTTTTCAGTTCCTTTTCTCACTCATCCATAATATATCACTGAATCCAATTAAACAAAACACATATTCTTAACAAATAAACTCCTCTCTAAAAGGATCTTATTTATCTATTTATGTAAATACCTTTTATTCACATTCTCTCATTATATAATAATAATAATCGAGGTGAAAAATAAACAGTTAATAAAATTATTGACAATTATAAAGTGTAAGGACTGTATTTGTCTGCATTTTACGGCTCTTCACTTTAATGCCTTTCATTTTACAGCATTCAATAGCAGCGATGGCCACATATCACGACTTCTCAAAATAAATGCTCAACAAGTGAAAGATGAGAATATTCATAGAAACTTTCTCACTCATTGTTGCAAGGTCTAAATCTAAACAATTAGTTTTTATCACTAATCAGGGGAAATTGAGCTTAAAACCTCAAACTGTCTATTATAGTACCCCTTTGACCACTTCTTATCCACAACAGAATCGAAGTAATTATTTGCCTTTCAATAGATGATCAGAAGAGGTAATAAGAATAGTCTTTTATCATCACTTTTCTAAACAATTTATTTATATACGAAATGCCCGCATATTTCAACAAAAAATATTTATAAATATTTTTCTTCGAACTCTTCAAACTGTTTATCCATTTCTGATGACTTAAACATAAAGTTTAAGTATTTTGTGACTCTAATACCTCCCAAACTATTAATCCTGAGGTTAAAAAACGTGATTCTCTTCTCTGTGACTATAAAACAGTGTTTTCACAAATTTTTTGAAAAAAACATCCGAAGAGCCATAGATTGTGACCCAATTCGTTGCTATTCTTATGCCATTCCTAAGTCTAATAGAAAACTTCTTAACTAATAATTTATTTGGATTTTGTTTCTCAAATTTGTTTCTATTCATCCTTTCATCAAAACATTCATTAGTGGTTTGAAATTAAAATTGCATTTATTATTACATTATTTACAAAATTAATGATTTAATTGGGAAACTATTTCCGTAAAACTATTCTTATTTAAATACATTTTTGATTAAACACAATAATAGTTTGTAAACTTACAGATCTGAAAATAGCCCGAAATTGATTCTGAATTCAATGAATAGATGAATTATCTGACAAATAATGAAAGAACTGATAAATTCAATAAATAGAAACTTGAAATGCTTTCTATCGATTCAAAAGTAGTATTATATGAAAACTTCAATTATACCAATTAATTGATTAAATGCTAAATTTAGTGAACATTAAAAGTAATTGAATTGGTTGAAGATTGGTTCCAATTGAAGATATTTACTTGCAATCTATTTGTCCTAAAACACACATAACAATCAATAGTCTGACTCCTCTATGTCTGCTTTCAAAGAAAAGGAAAGGAGTAATGCACTGATTTGTGGGACAATCGTATGGACCGAACGTTTTTCAAACAAAAAAATGTTTTATGCTTTGCATACATTAAGGGAATTCATACAATAATTGGTCTCTAATACCGATTAGAGGTAATCCCTTAAGGCTAAGAGATGAGCATTAATTCAATTTCTAAGCTTATAGTTATGTAATAAACAAATGTTGTGCTCTTAAACACAAGCTGTACAGACATTGGTTTGCATTCTTAAAAACTGTGCTTTTGTTGCTCTCTCTCTCTCTCTCTCTCTCTCTCTCTCTCTCTCTCTCTCTCTCTCTCTCTCTCTCTACTGTTTCTTATTAGAAATCAGGTAATAGAATAACCAATTGAAGTGAAGATTCGCTAAGAATAAAGCGGTTAACAAAACAGAGAGTGAGTGCACCGACAACTTAAAAAAAAGGGGGAGAGGGAGAAGATTGAGAGTGGAGTATATAAGCTAAGCTCATCAGCAGTTGATATGTTGTGCCAAAACCTCAACTTCACTACAAAGTCTCATCACTTTTACTCTTTGTGTTCACTTCTGTTGATAAGTGTTTTTACGTCGACGACAACACTTTGTTAAACACAAAGCAGTTAATTACCAAACGTTTCGTTTGTTTAGTATTTTATTTTGTTTTAAAACTTATATTCAATTATTTAAAAGTGAGTTATTCTCAAAAGTTCTTTGACTTTATTTTTGTTTTTCTCTCGTAAACAAACGTTTTATACCCGTCTTATTTTTTTTCCTACCACTTCCATTCCAGAAGATGAAGCTTTTAGTCGGACTTATCTTAGGTATGTTATTGTGTTTCGACCAATCATCATGTTTATTATCCTATATAATACATATGCATGGATATTTCGCTCAATTATTACCATGTTCAATTAATCCAGGAATTCATTCTTAATTGAATGATATCCTAGAGTTTTATTTAGCCAGGAAAGTTTGTAATGAAAATTAATCTATCAAATCTTTAACTTTCAATTATAATTGAATTGAGGTTCGATCATTAAATGGTTATATTTAACAAAAGATTAATCATTTGGATCGAGGAATGCACTCACAATCAGTGATTGCTTACTGTGTTATTTGATTGACTGCTTTCGAATCTCTGCTAATAAGCACTGAATTTCAAATGAGTCGGAAATTTCAATTCAATTCTTTTATTTCATAATTTAAACTCATTTTGTATTCATTATTCTTATGAAAATCCAATTTAAAATTTAGGAAATACAATTCATTGGTTTATTGTATTAGCTAGGATAGGTTAGAGCATAGCTATCAAATCATTCATTTATGAAATTCTCAATAATTTCTCTTTCAATTATTGCTTTTATTTGAATCTATTTAAGAAAATTTTAATTATTTCATTAAAGAAAAAGTATTTCTGAAAAT
Source organism: Fuscozetes fuscipes (assembly GCA_034702105.1). Classification (NCBI taxonomy): domain Eukaryota; kingdom Metazoa; phylum Arthropoda; class Arachnida; order Sarcoptiformes; family Ceratozetidae; genus Fuscozetes; species Fuscozetes fuscipes. The sequence goes on from JAQGCS010000184.1 coordinate 29,150, forward strand.
TGAGAAATAAATTAAAATCCAATTGTTTATCGCATTGTTCGATAACCTGAATAATTTTGAATTTTTAATCGAGCAGAACTTGTAAGAATTTGCCTAACACATGAATTCGAATAATGAAAGGAACAAACAAATTTAATGTTCTTGATTCCCTTATCTCAATGAAGTATCATTTGCTAATTGCGGATAGAAATTAAACTAATTGCCAGTTAATTAGCACACAAGAGGTTATAAAAACCCAATTAGTTCTTAAAACTAATTCTAAGCTTAAGTTTATGAGTAATTTGCATAATTTGACTAAAATTAGTATAATATCGAGCAATAAATGAAAATAACTGCCATTCTCTGAGAGAAACATGATTTTATCGAAATGTTTGCAATCATTTTCAAGTATTTGCATAAAAAGATTTAAAAAACAAAATTAAATTTAAAATTCAATAAATATTCAGTGAATATAAAAGAAGTAAATATAAACAAAATATAATAAAGAAGTTAAAGAACTAGAATTAAACTAAAGATAGATTTTTATATATAACATAAAATCTGATCAAACATATGAAAAATTGAAAAATACTTCAATACTTTCGCCATCTTTTTAGTGAACAATAGTTTGAATATCAAAAAAAAGTTTGGACTAAATTAACACTCAATTCCAGTTAGCATCCAATCAACTCCTAAGACATACCATCGAAGACAAGTGAAAGAATGGAATAATCGAACGATTAAACTGTTCTGAGCCTTCATTTAACAATAGATTAACTGTGGAATGATTTATAGGATCGGGATATTTATAAATCGATTTTGGTTTCTCAAATTAAAAATTAGATTTAAATCGAAACCATTGAAAATCAAAGTTTGATTTCTATTCAAAGTTTAATAACACGGAAACAAATCACTCGATAAAAACATTTTGAAAAACTGAATCAAATTGTTTGAAACGGTTTTCAATAATTTGTATAACATATTTACCATACTCAAATAGTCAATTATTATTAAATAAGCTAATTTGACTTAATCCACCGAAAATTGATGCGACAAGAATAGAAATATTTTAATATCAAGTAATGAATACTATTTTCAAAAAATATATATTCAATTAACAAAAGAATTCAATGAATATAAGTCTGAACTCAATATTTTTTCGAAGAAATATTTAAGAATACTTTTAATTACTTTCTCCGAAATTGGAATAAGGAGTAAAACAAAAACAACTTATATTGTTTATTTTCGAACAGATAATATGCTAATTGAATCTCCAGATTGAATTCGATGCCATAGAATTTAGATTTCATAGTTAACACCAAAAAAGGGAGACATTCATAGACTGGGTATTTGATATTATAATTGACTTCACCCGTGAATTCTTGTTCTCAAACAATCATTAATTTTCGAACTTCCAGACAGTTATTTGAGAAGAGCCACAATTGTGTCGAATGAATCATAAAACTCAAACATTTGATAATTAAAACAATGAATTAATAAATTCTCAATTTAACCCTTTATTAGATCTTAATTTAATATATGAAAATTGACAACAATGCAAAAATAAATTCTAACATGTTAAGATTTATGTCAAATGTTTAAGATTTTATATTTAAAGTTTAATTTCAAAGAAAATTTTCTATTTTAATCAATTAGCTTAACTTATATCAGAATATTGAACCTGGATTGAGTCAATTGATCAAGGTTCAAACCTGTTGCCTGCAATTTATGTAAGAATCTGATGAAAACCATAATGCTTGGCCGGAAGGAAATAAACCAAACATTGAGTACAAGTGATAAATGACTATAAATTCTCTTCTATTATATCTTTTCTTCATTTCCAACAAAATATTTTCAGATCATGTATTTATAATCCTATCGATAATTCATGACTCTCTCTCTCTCTCTCTCTCTCTCTCTCTCTCTCTCTCTCTCTCTCTCTCTCT
>JAQGCS010000185.1:0-31066 GCA_034702105.1 Fuscozetes fuscipes
GTAAGTAAATATTCTTTGATTATTAAATTCAATGCATAGATATTCTGGAAGTGAGTCCTTATGTTCTCTGCAGTTAACGTCTGACACATAAGTGAATCGCAATTGAATTTTGAGTCTTTTCTTATCCAACAAACTTTTGAGACTATCATTCATATGTTTCTCAAAATAATTTGGTTCCAAATCTGTTGGTTTGATATCAAAATTGACTTCAATTCCGATATCAGTCAGAGATCCTAAACAACAAAATATAAGTAAATCTAAATAAGAAATCAATGATTGTTACGAACCAATAGTTTTTGTTTCCTTAAGTATTTTGAAAACTTTGAATTTTGGCAGACATTTGAACACAAAGTCAGTTAAGGGAACGTCACTATCACTTGAGCTCTTGTCGTTGTCCTGAAAAGATTTGGGATATTGTGATAATAAAAACTTCTGCTGTTCTACTAATGAGTCAAATGTCTGCGGATTTAAGACGTCTGACACCGGATTCTGAAATAAGTTCTGTGGAAATGAGAAGTTCTGAGAAGAGCTCTGAAAGTAGTTATTTATTGAATAGTTTATGGGCTGATCGGAACCCAAGTGACTGAAAGGATTAGTTAGCGGTCGGATTAGTTGATTGCCTGGTACCGAATTGGTGGCCATATTTGGCTGCCCTGCCGGTCCAACACCTCCCGCACTGAGTGGATATGGATTAGGTTCTTGACTTTGGTTAACATTATTGTTTCGGTAGATATTGAATGAATTGGGCAATAAATTGGTCACTGATAGTTGAGACGGAAGTGGGAATGTCAAGTTAGCACTCATACTGCTTCCATTTTGTGGTAGTTGTGCGCTGAATGGTTGTCCACTAAACTGAGAGAACTGTTCAAAAAGATTTGTGGAAGAACTGGCGGTAAACTGAAACGGATTCTTCACATTATGAGAAAGTGGTTCATAATTGTCGTTAGAATTGACTGTTTGTGAGCTTCCATTCGAAGTGTTGAACGGAATGGGTATTCGTAGAATCGGAATCCTAGGATAGCCTTCAGGGGTATGGCTCTGTTCGGAGTCATGTTCGGAGCTGTGATGACTGGATTCATCCTGTTCAAGAGGGTCTGGGCTTTTAACGCAGTCAACGGTTAGATTTTTTCTTAATTCTTTCAACTTATTGACTCTTTCAGAAGTGGTCTTAATTTTGTTCGGATTCCTCTTCGGCGAAGATTTGGCTTAAAATGAAGACAATTGTAAAACATATCACTAAATAAGTAATGAATACCTTTTTTCGGCGTTTTTTTTATTTTGGGATTTGATTTATAGACTCTTTTGATCTCTTTTTTAAGTTTATTGAAATCGATGTCATTTTTTTCTGTATCTAAGAATTCAATGACTCTTTGTTTGAGGACATGCTTTGATCCGGTCTTCGAGGCGAAGAATATGCCCAAAATCTCTTCTAAATCCTTTCTGTAGAGTTTATCCAAAATTTTCTGATTGAAAACAATTCAAATTAAATGTTCTTAAAATTGTCGTTAATTATAAGATCACTTACCAGAAGAGATTTCTTCTGTTTCTCATTTTTGGCAATTTTACTCATATTTTAAAACATTTGATTTAATTTCAAACAAATTAATGTCTAAAATACAGAATAAAAGTTCAAATATTTGTCGCAACAAAACAATCACTGAATGAAAGTTGAGATAAAACTAAAAGTTTATCTCATTTTCGCCAATCATTTCAAATACGATTCAATCCATTGTTTGTTTTGAACTTAAATATTGACGAAATCATAAACACATGCATTCAATTGACATATGATTTGAAACATTAATAATGTCTTTGTTTTCGTCTATTGATTGCATTCGTTTGCATTGAATTCACTCAAACTTTTAAACCCCTTTAAACCAATATTTATTGTGATTTACTTTTCTGTCAGGTTTTAAACATTAAAAAAGTGCTGACAATTGACGAGTGATTTGATTAAATGTCATTTTAATGAATAGTTTCGGTGATATTCTTGAGTTTTACTAAAAGTCCAAATAATGGCTGAAATGCTTGGCTTTGAAAAAGAAATGTTTTTAAATGTTTTGAATGAAAACTCTTTGAGTATCGCATCGAAAGGCATAGCAATCGACAGACTTTTGCTTCACTTAACGAAAGCCTATTCAGAGAAAAGCCAATTAGTGTTTGTCATCGGAACCAATCAAGAGATCGAAGACTATATAATCAGTGAATTGGGATCTGAAGAGTCGAATGTCGGTCAGAAACCAAAGAGGATAACCGCTGAAAGTTGTCTATCGAGTGAACGCCATGAGGTCTATATGAATGGCGGCGTTATCTTCATTACGGCCCGCATTCTAGTCATTGATATGCTGACAGAAAGAGTGCCCTTCAAACTGGTGTCGGGTCTTATTGTATACAACGCGCACACAATTATTAACGACTGTTTGCAGTCTTTCATTCTTCGACTCTTTCGGACTCACAATAAGACTGGTTTTGTGGCCGCACTCTCGCAGACGAGTCAAGCATTTTTGGGACAGTTTGGAAAATTAGACCGAATTATGCGCTACTTATTCGTAACCAAACTATATCTTTGGCCGCGATTTCACGCGTCGATCACTCAATCTTTGTCTGAGAGGACGGCACCAAATGTTATAGAAGTTCGACTATCGATGACTCCTCTGATGAGTAAAATCCAATTCTCTTTAATGGATTTAATTTCTTTGTGTATAAAAGAGCTGAAGAACTCTAACAATAGTTTTCTTTATGACTGCGAAGAATTGGATGCAATTAATGTGATATCTCTTAACTTTGATAAGTTTGTCAGAACTCAATTCGATCCGATTTGGTATCAGTTGAGCGCAAAATCCCGAAGAATTATAAGTGATGTCAAACTTCTTAAACAATTGTTATTTCATTTGACTCAATACGATTCGGTGACCTTTTATAGTGAAATCAAAGCCATTCGACAGAACGTTGTCTTAAATGCAGAGACAAGTGATTGGCTTTTTTGGGAGCCGTCGGAAACGCTGTTCACAGCATCAAAACAGCGCCTATTCCTAGAGAAAGACGGCAAAGAAGTGCTCGACATTGAAATTAATCCCAAATGGAATGCTTTTCATGAAGTGATTGAAGAAATAAATACCGAAACAACAGATATATCAGATGTTATCGACATTATAGTAATAGTAGAGAATAGCAATACTGCGGTCAGACTCGAGAAGTTCCGCGACAAAGGAGTGGAAACTGTTTTGCATGAATTGCATGAAATGTGTGAATCTTTGTTCAGTGGAAAGTGTGGCCCATCCGTCAAAACTGATGACAAATCCAAACAATGTAAGAAATCAGCCGATAAAAAGGTTCTAGAAAAGAAGATGTTGACTCTCCCGGAAATGTTCAAGAACTTTGAAAAGGCAGAGGACAGCTTCAAGAATGAACATCGACTGGAATTTCATTACTTTAATTGGTATGAAAAAGGAATTCGTTTGCATAATATGTTAACAGTTTTGCGGCCAAAGTATATAATACTATACGAACCCGATATGCAAAGCATTAGACAAATAGAGTTATATCAGACGCTTTACTGCGGCTCAGATCCCGTCAAAGTTTACTTCTTTATGTTCGACGGATCAGCTGAAGAGCAGCGGTATCTCAAGAATCTGCACATTGAGAAGGAATCGTTTGAGATTTTGATTAAAACAAAGGCAACTCTTGTCATACCATCTGAGAGGGACGGCAAGAGTGAAAACCACCCTGATTTAATTCGTGGAAGTGATAACTATATAGAAGTTTCTTCTCGCGTCGCCGGCGGACAGTCATGTTCTTCACAATTAGAAGCAAACAAACGGATTATTGTAGATATGCGAGAGTTTAGGTCTGATTTGCCGACACTTATTCATAAACGAGGAATAGATATCATTCCATTGACTATTGAAATCGGTGACTATGTCCTCACTCCTGACACGTGTGTCGAACGCAAATCAGTCAGTGATTTAATCGGTTCTTTAAACAGCGGACGACTCTATAGTCAGACACAAGTAATGACCCGATATTACAAACGTCCCCTCCTTTTGATTGAATTCGATGATCAAAAATCATTTAACTTTAAAGGCAAATACTGGGGCTCTTCTGCCACCAGTTTTTCCACCTCTAGTACTTGTCGACCAAATGTGCTGGCACAGTTAGTTGTACTGACAATTCATTTTCCATTACTTCGATTAGTTTGGTCGCCATCTCCTCATTTTAGTGCTGAGCTCTTCGAGTATCTCAAAGAGGGTAAAGAAGAACCCGATACTAAGAGTATTATCGCAAAATCGGGTCAACAATTACCGGCTGAGTTTGTCACTGATAAGTATGACATTGAGGCCAAGGAGTTCCTCTTGTGTTTGCCCGGAATCAATGCCAATAATGTCTATTCAATTATGAATTCAATCAAATGTATCGCAAACTTAATTGACTGCAGTCTCGAAGAGTTGACTGAAATGCTTGGAAACTCTGTCGGTGCGGAACAGCTCTACGAATGTCTTCACTCAAAACTAATCGATCGAACGAATGAAGATTTGCTTAAATTAAAGGAAAAGAAAAGAAAACGATTTGCAAATAAGAGAACTAAAGTTTGAAATATTGACAAAAAATTAAATGAGTTCTTAACAAACATTTAACAAAGTCTTTGAATTGGAGTTCTAAGAGATTAAGACATTCTCTTTATTTTTGTTTACTATAATTGAAATTATAAATGAAATGAGTTTTTGATTGCATTAAATGATATATTTTTAGTTATTTTTGTCCGAAATTTAAATTAAATGTCAATTCATTTGAGAGCAGTTCTGGACCTCCAGTTCGAGAAGACATTCAAATCCTGTTCGTCAACATCGGAATCGCTGTCATCTTGTTTAAGACGATTTGTGTCAGTATTGTTGATGATGTGGTTGTGCAACATTTCTGCTCTCTTTTGCATTTCGTTGACTTTAATCCAATTCGCGATCTGTTCTTCGATTTCTTCTAAATTCCTGTCTATTTGTAATTCTCCGATATCTTCTTCAATAATATTTTGTGAGACATTGTTTTCTTCTGCAATAACTTTTTGAAACTGTTCCCATTGTTCATCGATGGGATTCTTATAAACGACCTTGCGTGCCTTTGCATCCTTAACGGGATCGTCGAAAAAGCCTTTCGGTATAGAATTGGTCTCCGATTCCAAATCTTTTTCTTCTTTAGTGGAATCAGTTATTTGTTCGCTCACTTCAACCGCTTGTTTTGGATCATCGAAGAAGTCGGTCGGAAGGGTTGGTGTCATTTCAATATTGACTCCTTTAGATTCAGACACAGAACTATCTTCTGTTTCCATCGGAATGTCATCAGTTTCTTGTTTTATGTCTTCACTATTTTTAGATATTTTATTACTTATTTGGTCTTCATTTGTGTCTAACTTTCGTTTCAAAAGAGGTTTGAGTTCTTCTGCTTTTGCGGCGGATATTGATTGAGATTTGATCTGATTTTTGGTTTCCATAGACTTCAACATCAGTTTCTTTCTCTTCATTTCTTCGATTTTACTTTTATGAGTCTTAGAAGAGATATGTTGTGACCAAAGACTGTTACTAAGTATTTGTTGGTCACAAAGAATACAAGAGAGGCGTCCGTTGGCGTCATATCGGGCTAACGGCGACTCAATTTTCTTATCTTCGGTCTTAACTTCAGCCGATGGTGTCATCTCTTGGCTATGCTTTGTCTGCATTTGTTTCCTGTCTTTCATCATTTGCCGCAACTGTTGCTGTGATATCTTCTTCGCTGAACTCATTGTCACTACTTTTTGGTTGAATTAATTGAAGAGAAGATGAAATGTTTGAAAATATTTGTAAACAAAACGACTTCTAAAGAGTGAAAGCATTGGTTTTGTCAACAGATGTCTCAACTGTTTGTTTACATCACATGTTTTGAATCGAAAATTGAGGAAAAATTAATTGAAATTAAATTTCAAATTTCATATAAAAATGGATCAAAAAATGGGCCAAAAAGTGGACATCAGTTCCAATACCAAAGAATATAATTTCAATTTGTTTCTGTTTATCACATTTTGGGGGTTTTTCAACGCATTTATCCCTTTAATTGTCAAAACGGTAAGAATTTTATTGATTTCATTGATTGTCCACCGATTTGGCCACAAATATGTTATAGTTTTAAAAGTCTTTGATTTGATCCGTTGTTTTAACTGTTCTTCAATTGTTTGTATAGATTTTGACCGTATTTTTTAATGAGACACAAATGGAGAGCTCTTTAAGGCGACAAATACGGGATCTGAAGACCGAATTGTCGGACATCAATATGACCGATGAATTCGCAAAATACGCCAAAATTCAAAGAAAACTCAATAAAGCAAAGGATCAGCTCAAAAGTCAATGTATGTATTGACCACTTATTTGTATGAATTCATATCTGAAATCATCAGAAATATTCTAAACTAATTTTGCGCTAAATTTTTAACTTAAGCCCAAATCACTGATTATTTGAATAAACGTTTGATTTAATTATTTTTCAGCTGATATTCAGACAATTTTTCGCATAAAAACCCGACTCTTCTTTTATGCGGTGTTTTACGCCATTTCGGTATTGTCTTCACATTTGATTCACTCATTCTGTTAGTATTCAGTGAATATTTGTTTGTAGGGAATGGTAACCATATACTTACTCTGGAACTACCGCTACGAAGTCCTCTTCAAGATGCCTGAAAATCTCTTCTATCCATTCGGTTTTATTCTGTCCTTTCCGACCGGTGTTAGCGGTTAGTTTCAAATATTAATAAATTATATAATAAAATTACTGAACCTTTGTCTTGTGGTTATCCTATGTTTAGGAGCTCTGGGCATAACTCCATGGACTGCAATAACCACTTTTATTGGCAAAAAGATCGTTAATTTAATTTCTTTGTGACTCTGAGACGACTGTCCCTTAATTCTCATTTGAATGTCGATCCCATTCGAGACAATCAAAGGTTTGTTTTGTAAACGAATTGTTTTGTTTTCTTCACTTTTTTAACCTCAAAGAAAACAAATAATATCCAAATGTGTGACCCATTTGTCAATTAATTGCATATTAATTGTTGTGATTATAATTTAATATATTTTTTAATTTCAATTCAGATGTTTTTTCATTAAAAAAAATTCTCAAATAAATGATAAGAATTTTGATATAAAATTTAATGAATTTTTTTTGCAATTTTGAGGTTTTTTATCCAAAATTTGCTCAGTTTTTGTCAATTATTCTCAATCAATGAATATATAATTTAATTAATGACTAGGTTGAGCCCAGAATTGGTTTTGATTGTGTAAAACCTGTTCATTGGTTTTAAAGAATTTAATTCTTTTGAAAGGAATTATTGGTTAATCTTCTGGAGGGTTCGTAAAACAATAATTATCTTCAATTAATAAATGTCTTGGCTTTGAGCTGAAAATACTCTATGAAAAGCATTTCTAAGAAAACTTCTAATTATTACTTAAGATATTGTCTAAAAAAATATAGTCTAAGCGACGAGTGTTGCATAAGAGGAGTGAAGCACTTGTTTCGTTGTGAGTCTGAATTCATTCCTAATTAATGGAAAGCATATAATCATTAGTTGGAAAGCCATATACTATTTGTAAACCGATAGTATCGGCGCAATCAAAATGCAATCTCACGCCTAAAACCTTTGAAAACAACTCCTCTTCTCTCAAATTAAACTTTGTATTCGAAAGTAAAGCTGTTCTCAACTCGAGACGAGTAAAGAGCACAGAATTAAAAACATTACATTTTTAGGTCTCATATTACATAGTTTTCTAGTATTGAATTATTTTATTGAATTTGGTTTCCATTTGTGATTATGTTATCGAATGGATTATTTGAAATAAATTATCAGAACAATTTTGTTTATTTGTTTCAGATTATAATTTATTGAGTTTTTGCTTGGTCATTTAATTTTTACTTTTACTTATTGTCTGATTTATGAACATTTTTTTTGTTTAACTAAATTACTGACAATAATATTGAACTCATATATGAATATATAAAATGAATGCGATTTCATATTCAGTACGAGTTTAGCAGAAGTACTGCTTTTAAGTTTGAGATCGCGATGTGATAATGTAATCCTTCTATTTTATCCTTGAATACAATATTTTGAGCGAAACTCAATATACTAGTATTGAGTTTCGGCTGAATATTGAGTTACCATAATATTCATTTTCACCGTATTTTCATATTTTTATTTCTATCTAACATCTGATCCAATACTGAATTACATCGCATTTATTTCGAATAATAAAAACCCGAAACCGAAATATTTTTTGGTCGCTCGGGGAGAGAAACACATGTGTTTGTGTTTGGCGGAGGAAATCCTCTAATAACTTGTTGGCCACTTCTCGTTGTTTTCACGTCTATTGACTCGAGGAGAGCTAATTTTCTGCTGAAATCGCTAATCATTAAGAAGGCATCTGAGCCTTTGGTCAGAGCGATAGCCGCTTCACATAATATACTATTAGTGTATCCCTGAGGAGTACCTCCTTCTTGAGAGTTAGAGTCCGCACTCGTATTCATACCTATAATTATGAGCAGTGTTTCGGAGCGTACGGTTCGTCCCACTCGAGACACTCGTCTCTTCCACTCTTTGGGCCAATTTTTTGGTATTAGTGCTAAGACTCGCAAAACACGAAAGTCTATCCGTTTTGAGTAATTTGATGCCAAATAGTCAGAGCACTGGAAATAAGTCTTGAATTTGAAGTTCAGATATACTTATGTTAGTTCTGTTCTCTAAACTAAGCATTTCGTCAGTGTTTGTGTGGAGTTTGTAATAACGATCGGCACATATGCCATGCCTTCCCCCTTATTATTTAGACTAATCATTATTATTAAGATTAGATTTTCGTTGGTTTGACTCATGATTTTTCGCTCGACTGTTGGCAAAAGCGGTGAAAAAGTGTACGAAAATACAATTAAGTATTATATTGGATGAGATTGAATCGAATAGAATGTGATTCAAGTGATTCGCGCAAAATCTGTTGTGAACTGAACTGAGAAAAGAATTGATGTGTTATTCTCTCTCTCTCTCTCTCTCTCTCTCTCTCTCTCTCTCTCTCTCTCTCTCTCTTTCTCTCTCTCTCTCTCTCTCTCGCGTTCTTTCTCTCTTTCGTTGTGCTCCGGTATCTTTGCACTCGACTGATGGGTATTAGTGCCATATATTGGGTCTCATCTGTGGTGTGAATTGAGGAAGTCGTCGATTGGATATAATTCTGAGTGCATTTTGTTTGCGATCTGTTTGTGATCCTCTTTTTCTTCAATTCTTATCGTCATTTCAGATGAAAGTGGAAACAAAACTTTTTTCGGTTCGCAATACAATCGGTAATAGTGTTTGTGCTATATATCAGACAACTTGTAATATGATATTCGTTGGGATATATTATCACTTCGTTTAGTGTTTCTTTAGTAAGCAATGCGTTGTAGTACTGCTCACAACACCTATTGAGCAACTCTTGTGTGCTTCCAATGCATTGATAACATTTAGACACTTCTTCTGTCGCTTTATTTTACGAATAACTTTTCTCCAACTCTTCATTCAATGCACTGATGTTTGTATGAATCAAACGATTCTCTCTCTTTTGCGATCAAATAATTTGTTGTTCCGATGCCTTTCCCAACAGAAGACATGGATATTATCTGATCGGCGAGGAGTGAGTCGATTGTGAACTAAAGCACAGGCGCTTCGAGTTTTATATTTTTCTTCTATGCGTTTACGTCAGTCCCGTTTATCTGCATTTGTCTGAATGTTTACAATTATACTATGAATGCTATGAATGGTGTTCTGCACTCGACTAAGGAGTTGATGCCATTCTGTCAGACCAGCGCTTCTAAAAAACGCTTAAAATTGTCTAAACTCAGAGATAAGTCGGACACTGGTGTCAGACAAGAGTCGAGCGACGAATTCAAGGTATGTATCACTCTATTTGTTTTGAAATTCACTTATTTTTAGACTTTTATTCATTAAAAAACAACTTATAATAAGTTTTGAATTATGGGAAAACTATTCATGATTTGGACTATTTGCGGAAAACCACTAATGAATGAATGACTACTGTTTTATGTTAATTACCTAAAACTATAATTTAAATATTTATCTAATTTAATGATTTTTCTGTGCATTACTTATTCAAATCATTAGAAAATTTTTCATTTTTATCCCCAAAAAATCTAAAAATATTTTTTCTTCATTCTTTGTAAACAAATTCTGTGCGATTTTTTGAAAGCCTTTCAGTTTTTGTGGTATAAATTGGTTTTGAAAAATATTAGATTACATTTTCAAATGAATTTTTAAAATTTTCTAATGTTTTAGAGTTAAGGTGGAGTTTGGGCCAAATCTCTCTCTCTCTCTCTCTCTCTCTCTCTCTCTCTCTCTCTCTCTCTCTCTCTCTCTCTCTCCAGAAAATTAAATACAAATTAAATCAGAGGTTCTTATGATTTGTGATAAGGAAAAGTTGAAAAAGTGATTACAATCAATCAAATAAATCATAAATTTAGTTTTGCAACTGTTTGAGAGATCCTTAATTTGTGACATTTTCAGAAATATTGTAATTTCATATAAGATCAAAATCCCAGACAAATTCCCACATAAAACCAGTTGAATTGAACAAGGTTATCAAAATAAATATGAACACAATGCAACTTTTCTTTGGAGGCTGTGTCTTTCAGTACTATTATTTTACACTTTATTTATGTAGGTATTCCCTTAATAAAATGTGAAGTGAAATAAATCTTCGATTCATCCTTGATAATTTTAAGTGTGTGGATATTTGTGTGCCTATTAATAATGTGATTTTTAGAATACTTGCATTATTATTTTTAATATATTCTAATTCTCAGAGATTATTGCAAAAGATTTGAACAATCAAAAATAATATGCCTGTCTTAGTTTTCATAAATTGAAAGTTAGTTCTTTCATTTATTTCTTAAGACTTTGTGAGTAAATAATAAAAATTGGAAATCTTTCCTTCAGAGCATTTAGGAATTGTTCTGATTTTGAGATACGATTCTTGTATTGAAATTAAAACAAAAGTGAGTTAACGTTTGTTTGACAATCAAAGAGTTCTCTCTATTAGCAAACCATTCAAATCTTGTGATGTCTTTAATATTATTATTCTTTATATTTGCTTTTTTCGTCAGCATTTCTGTTCGTATTCTCGCAAATGCATGTATTTGTGTCTAATCGACAAAACTCGAGCTAATCTTTGTTTATATGACTCGTAGTGACACCGATTCCAAAGCTATTTCACTACTAATTGGCTCTTTGACAATTTGTTTGAAATGCAAAATCTGACACTTTTTGCGACCATTTTTCCCTTTCGTTTTATGTAATTTCAGTCAATGTTATAATTGGATCCAAAATTGTTTTCACTTTGAAATTGATTTCTTTGATTCTCATATTATTATCAAAAATATTTCTCTCGAAATTATATAGAATTCCTTTCTCTCTCATTGAATAACTTGAGGCTACATTTGAAGAGAGGTTTTTATCAATTTTGTGAAATTGTATTCATTGAGATTTAAAGCAAAGCCACAATGAGATGAAATGTCAGTTCATTCTCTCTTTTATTAATCATTTAGCGATTCTAATGATTCAAATGATTGTTTAGCGCTTAAGGCTATCAAATGTTAGTTGAAATTAACTGATGATATGTGATGTAAAACATAAGAAACAAAGTCTACGACAGAGTGATAGTGAGTAAAGAGCCAAAAGTGTTTGGAAACTTATTCTGAGCCCAAAATAAAAGTAATATCAGTCACATTCACTCGTCATTTGTTGAAATATTAAGTTACTTGTGATTTGATTTTTTTTCAACGGAACTCGTGTTTGAATGTGAGTTAGTCTTTGGAATCGGAGAGACATTTGATATCCGATTTTGACGTAAAAACTTTATTTGTATTGAAATTGAATCGAAAGAAATATTTTGAAAAGTTTAGAATAGCATTCCTTATAATCCCGCTCTGATGATATTTCAATGTGTTGTCTATCGAAACGAATGCAATGTTTGAGTGGCAATGAGTCCTAAAACTAGTGCTTTTGTATCTCTTTTTGTGCCAACTAATGGCAAAGACATCTTCAGTCATAAGATATACCCGGAATATAACGTTTCACTACTTTTTTTGCTTCCAAACAAAATATGGATTCATATGCTATTTCTTCTCATAAATGCAATGGAGAGCCACAGCTGGAAATAAAGACTCAGAATATACAGATCTCAATGATATCCATAATATTGTTTGGCTTTTTGTTTGTAAAAGTTGCCAATCAATAGGCTTTGAATTACTCTCTCTTCTATTTGATGGTAAGGATCTTATTCTTGAGGACAAAATGAGATTTTATTTTAGTTTTTATATCTTTTGGACGCAAAACCTTTTGATCTTATTTTTGAAATAAAAGTCTTATTTATATATTTGTGACACAAGAGTCATACGATTGCCAGACATTAATACCGGGAATAGTATTCCAGAGTATTCAAAGTTTACGGTTTCATAAATTGGCTAAAATGCATACACAGCTATCGTATTCTGTGCGTCTTGAATGTCTTATAACTGTGTTTAGGGCTAAACATTAATATACGAAAGCATTTTGTCATTAGGTTTCATTTGGAGCACACAGTCATCCGATACCTGTATATAATAGTATACATACAGGCACATATAATATGGCATTCATTTTTATAATCGCAGGCAATAGTATAATCACTGAGTTTTCTGTTGGCTCAGCCTTTTCGTACAGTTAGCTTTCGCAGGTCTGGATCACACTGGTGTTACTGTATGTGTCTGTGCTCTGATATGCGTATTCCACAAACAAATACTATATTTATATATTGGAAATAAACGCATCCCATTCCCAAAGAGATGATGAAAAAAAGTTTTGAGTTTCTTGTGTTGGGCTCAGCCTCTGAAAAGCATCAAACAGTGGAATAGAGCGCCAGGAGTTTGTGCACACAGTGTTATACTGTTGGGTACATCTGTCCATTAAAACGAAATGCAAAACCTTCGCAGTAACTGAAGACTTGCAGATCGGATATCTTCGTATTGGATGGCATTCAGGTTTGCCATCCATTGCCATATTGGGTATTGCAATGCCTGCACCAGTGCTTTGTCACCTGATCCCAGTTCTGCATATTATATGGCTTTGCTATTAAATTAAGAGCGAGAGACTGGACAGACCACTGTATAATAGCAATGACAGCAACATTTCAAAAAATTCAACTTTAATTGAATATTTTCTTGGCTCATATCCGAAACTCGACACTCGATTTTCTACCGAAATATTCATTTAATTATATAGTATTTCTTTGCTCGTTATTAAGACCGCCAACAAGTCTACAATTTCGCTCCAAATTCTATTGAAAGTAATTTAAAGTCACTGTCTATCGATTTTTTGTCTACTTTTTTATTAAATATGTTTTACTTTCCCTTCATTTTTGTAAATTTTATGTCTATTTTCTTCCAATTTCTTCGAAAATTTCAATTTATGTAAGTTTATTGATTTGGCATCAATTCTATTGTGACAGACTATTAGTGCCAATTGCATGCTTCTACCAAATAAGCCAAAAGTAGATTGATTCAATTATCAATAATTTATTTGTACTAGTATTTTAATTCGTAACACATGGAAATTGAAACTTAGCAAACAGAATGAAATGTGAGTTTATTTTGTTTTGTCTTTGTAAACAAGATAAGTTTGTTGTCGAAAAATCTAAACAAGAGCTAACAAAACTGGCCATTATTTTTTGCAGAATTGTTGCCCATATTTCAAAAAATAAAGATTTATATTTGAAAATGACATTGCATCTGTCTTTGCATTAGCTGCCCATCCCCGGAACAGTTGAGTGCACAGCCCCGGTCTTATCAATCATTAACTTTTATTCTTGTTTTTAGGTCTTTTCTGCAGAAGAAAGTCATAAAAAGTTTTGAATGAATTGAAGTTTTTTTTATGAGCATTAAGTTTACTATAAAAAGTAGTTTCTTTCGTGTCTATTGTCTTCAAACAAATGTCTGTAAAGAATAAATGTAAGACTCATTGGTTGTGTGTTTGGGTCTCAAAACACTGCGGTCTCTATCATTGCGAAGAGTATTACTGCTCTGTCAATGTCTTGGATGGGCGTATCCCTTATCTGGCAACAGATCAAATGCAATCACTAGTCATCTCATCCCTCAATGTTTCCCTTCTTTCGGAATATATTCTTTAAATACGATTCTGTAAAATATGAGTCAAATTATGTTTTTATAATCGATGGGTTGAATATTTTGTCAAACATTTGGGAAGACTTTGTACTAATCCTTCTATTTTTGCCTTAAATCACACGTTATTTAAGAAAGAAATCCCATTAAAAGGAAGGGATGAATAAAAATAAGAATTTGCAGCGAATGGTAACATATAAACATTTGTAGTCTTAAGTGAACATTAGTTTGATTTTCTTTATTCAATTTGATTGTCTGCGAATCGCATTAATTTTTGTCTCATTTTCTTTGCATTAAATATTCTGATATGAAATTCTGAATACAATTTGTGAATCTTAAGAATAATTGTCTTTATTGTAGAATAACGAGATTATTATTTATGTATAAATAAAGACTTAGATCATAGTATTATAGGGGACAGTGTCTTATGGTTTGATTCGCGTTAACATTTTTTGAGGATTGTTTGGGTCATTAGTATCGCTAGTTTTTATTGAGTCATTTGTAGACCACATCCCATCACTAGTGGTTTCTTTGGAGCACAAGTCATACATTTATGTGTATACTATCAGTATATTTGGGTCAATAATATGGGCCGCAAATTGGATGAGTACTTTGTGGCTGTCTATGAGCTATAAGTGTTGACTCAAACATCGATTCCTTTTTGATGATGTGTTCGCACTTTTCTTCTCTGTTATGATGAATGACCGAAACACACGCTCTTCGGGCGCCAAACATACCACCAATACATATACCAATACATCGCACTCATAATCACTCAATCTATTGAAAGGCAGCTCTCATATAATTTATAGATTTTCTTTAAAAATAACTATCAGTTTATTTACTCATTTGTCTGTAATTCCTATTTCTTTGAGACATAATTGATATTTAACTTAACTGTTTGAGCAAGATTGTAATCTTTTAAATTAAACCTTTGATTTATTTAAAATATGTTCGTGTATTCCTTTTAAAGGATTAAAAATTAACATAACTTTCACATAAATTCATAAGAAATATATTTTCCAAAAAGAGCGAAAACATATCGATTTTGTATTAATGGGAAAATGTGAGGAAATCCTTAAAGAAAGACATCACAAACCAATTGCAAACTCTGATTGAGTGTCTCTTATAAACTATTATTCAATTTTTGAGTTAGAATTCATGTATTTATCTCTAAATCCATATAAAAGTAAGTATTTTATACATTTATAAATCGAAAGAAATACTAATAATAAGAAAGTGTATGAATAGAACAAAAACCATATGATAAGTGACTGAGAAGAGGAAAGACTAAAGGAAAGGAGGGAGGGTGAGAGAGAGAGAGAGAGAGAGAGAGAGAGAGAGAGAGAGAGAGAGAGAGAGAGAGACAGACAGAGACAGAGAGAGAGGTTAACGACTCATTTAATTTCATTCATTAATTGGTTTTAAAGTTGTTTTTCAATTATGTACTTGATAAGACAATAAAAATGGATATATGAGTTAAATCTATAGAATTGAAATCAAGTAAATTTTTAACTGAAAGATCCTTATATGTGTCCATCCGATCATTTCATTCCATTTCCTAACATTTGTGAAAATGGATTAAATAACAGACAAATAAATACAGAATTTATTTGAATAAAGTCTCTGTAAATATGGAATAATATATTTTCGCCCGACTTTTGGATTTATGTTTGTTTTGATCCAATTTTGTCTCATTTTTGTCCATAACTTCCACAAAGAAGAAAAACTGAAGAATTATATATTTTAAAAATATATTTTAGTTTTGTTTGTTTTGATTTTAGATTTTATAGGATCCGATTCTGAGTTTATATATTTCTTGTAAATAAATGTAAACTCAACTTTGAACTTATCAAATATTTCTTATGGAAAATTATTTGCCTATATTTTATTATTCTTATGTCCTAGCTCAGAAAGCAATTTAATGAAATTACTGTTCAATTGATTTATAACTCATAACTTATGCAAGAATAATTCTCCAGGGAGTCACATTGAAATTACAATTTATCCTTTCATTACTCAAGTACTGTCAAGTCTTACTGAAACCTGGTCAATATATCTTGATGCTCATATCTGATATCTTGAGCGTTAATTGTCGAGTAAATTTGACAAGAATTTAATTAAAAGTCAATAAGAGGCCAACTTTTATAATATGATTTGTAATGAGTTTGATTTTATGATTACAGTGTTTGCAGATCTCATTCGAGCGCTAAAAATGAGTAAAATGTTTGTTCAAATCAATCGACGGCGAGCTTAGGGCCAATGGTTCTTAAGATGCATTCGATTCTCATTTGGTTATATACTGGTATCGATTTACTGACCGACTGTCCCCTAGTAGTGCACAACAACACAATCATTGCAAAGTTCGCATCAATGGCTGGTTGTGCGGCCCAAACATCAGATCATAACCGCTCATCAATTGATCCGTTGATTATTACACTAAAGAAAAAGTCATTGAATTATGTGAAGAACAGACTGTTTATCCAAATAATCAATTAATTCATTCAAAACGCAACATAATATGATGTCGAATCAGGACGCGGAGAATAGGGTCGTTCTCAACGTCGGTGGCATTCGACATGAAACATACAAGGTATAGTCCAATAATACAAACCATTTTATCATCAAAATATTTAACTATTCCTCTTGAAAGTTATTTATAGTGATTATAGATTGAATTTGTACTCACAGTATTTGTTGCACTTCTCAAATGAGAATCCCGTTTGTTATGAGTGGAGTTCAATACACCAGACGTTTATATAGTGATTATATGCACTGAACTCCACTTACAGTAAATGGCTTCTGTTTTACGAACTGCAGGATTCTCATTTGAGAAGCGCAACAAATATTGTGAGAACTACGACAAATTCAATCACTTTTCGCTATATGATTAAAGTATCAAAACCATTGTTCTATATATGAGTGAAAATTAGCATTTGAATCGATATTTTCAATTATTAGACAAAATATTGAATTATTAAATAATGAATTTCAAGTTTATGTGAAAACTGTCACAATTGTTATGATTTAGAGAAACAAAACTGAAATTGTTATGATTATTAATTTTGTTTATAATTGAATTAAGGGCTAAAATATGCAAAATAGTGATTAAATTAATGTACAAAATTCAGAACAAAAGGTGAATGTTTACAGAATATTCTGTGTTTTATTTCATCGATTTTCGTGTTATTTGTTGAATGAGTTTTCTCTTCAATAAAAGACCGAAAAAGTTCATGCATTCGACCGAACAAATTGTTTTAATGTTATATTAAATTCTGTAAAAGCATTTTAAAATTCTCCAGAATATTCAAATATTTCTTTCAAACGACGATATCTAAGATCATATATATAGAGTCAATTTTATTTGATTAATGGTTTAATCATTTGAAGGTATGTGTATTAAAATGAATTCCCATATTAAAGTAGATTTGTTTGAGTTTTGAGTGTTTTGAGTGTTTTGAGTGTTTTGCACAACTCTCAGTATTAGCCATATATAGGGATTTGCATTCAAGAAAAGTACAATATTTGGTGAATTCAAATCAATAATCGTTGATATTTTTAACTATTAATCAAATAAAATATGAATTTGATTTGCATTAAAATAAATGATAACAATTTGGCGAATATTAAGTACTAGTATTTGAATGATTGTGAGCCCATTCCTAATGATTTATAAACTATTTTATAAAACAACACAAAAGTCTAATGTTTTTCAATTCGATTCAATTTTTGCTCTCATTTTTCCATCAAATTTCCATTTTCTGTGCCATTAGTTTGAATTAAATTCGACACAACTTTTGAAATAATGGTTTTCTTTTCATTGTTTTCACTTTTTTATTCACTGAACCGAAGGCCACACTCAAAAAGATTCCAGCGACCCGACTATCTAGGCTTACAGAGGCCCTGGCAAACTATGACTCAGTACTGAATGAATATTTCTTCGATCGACATCCGGGTAAGTGTTGTCACTACAAGCAAAGCGTTGGTCCAACGGATCCGAATGAATGAACTTCTATTCCCTGATTGAAGGCGTGTTCGGCCAAATACTCAATTACTACCGGACCGGAAAACTTCATTATCCGACAGACGTGTGCGGTCCTCTATTCGAAGAAGAGCTCGAGTTCTGGGGTCTCGACTCCAATCAAGTAATCACTAATAATCTGAAGCATAAGTAGAGATAATAAATGTTTGACACTATCAATAGGTAGAGCCCTGTTGTTGGATGACATACACGCAGCACAGGGACACTCAGGAAACACTTGCAGTACTCGATAGGTTAGATTTAGACACAGAGAAGCCGAGCGATGAGGAGATCGCACGCAAGTTCGGAATGGAAGATGACTATCTGAACGGCACACTGTCCTGGTGGCAGAAACTCAAGCCAAAGCTCTGGTCACTTTCAGACGAACCTTACTCATCAAATGCTGCAAAAGTAAAACCATATTTAAATAGATTTTCTGTTTTTCACTCAAGAATTACAACACTCGAGAAAATATTCGTACAATTTTTGCCCACATTTTTATGTATAAATCGATTCGTAAATCTATTTTAAGAGATGTCTTTCCCGACAACTGATGAATATAGCCTTCACTACATTAATGAAAATTATTGAAGTCTTGTCAGTTGATTCTTATTCGCATTGTTCCTATGGGACAGAGTCCACATCAAGTCGTAATCTGATAACACCAACGCCTTCCCACACAACTCTATTTTCCATCAGTGATGCTCACAAATGCAATTAAGTTTAAGCCTAGATTCAATATTTTGCCAATTAAAGAGCCCTATCACTATCAACAGAATTTTATCAAAAACCTATAGTATAATCTGTAGTTTTTCATTTCATTTTAAAACCTTGGTAATCCTACTAAACCAACATAACCCACGATGTCATTTAATTTTTTGAATTTTTCGATACAGTAAAAGACATTTGCAGATCATGTAAATACAAATAACATACGATTGAGTCAAATGCAAATTACAATAACAAATGCCAGCCCTCGTAATCATTGTTTAAGCATTTGATAAATTGAAAACTACGAGCGCTTATCAGCTGCTATCGAGTTATGAAGACTCGCGAATTTCATTTTCATTTGATTTCAATCTGATTATTATTTATGTATGGGATGAACATATGATATGATATTTGCTATTTATGATCGGCAAATGTCTTCTACTGTAATATTCAAAATAAATTCAATATAAATTCAATTTCTTTGAAGAGAAGTCAAATACATTCTGATTTTGAAAGATAACATTCATCGCATTTTTGCATAATTCTGACAGAAAATCATTTCGAAACCAAAACCAATTTTAATACAAAAATGTTATTATAAAATATTGAATCTATTGTCAAACGCAAGAATATTACCAAAATATATGCTAACAAAATTAGAAATATGACCATGCACACAGCAAAATCAAACTAATAATCACTCTCATTCATCAAATACAAAGGGAGGCAAAAGCGCCAAAACTTTGTTTCAATGTTTATTCAGTGGCACAACAAATCCGCCGCAAAGAGAGTAACAAAATTGCCTTGCCCAAAATAGGGCTGATCAATGATCAGACTCCAGCTATACCTTGGAGCAATAGCATTTCCACACCATTATATTCAAAATAGCAACTATCATATCTTAATATAGCCTAATATACTTAATATAGCCTTAAGCCAAGTTACTGATCATTTGGGAACAACAACAAAGATCTTTACTGTAAGAGTTGTATGGCTGTCCTCTATGTGAGCATCCCTTAAAAGCAATATATTGAGAATCGCCCAAAGATGTGAAATATAGTTAAAGACAACAAACAAATGCTATTATTATATAAAACTAAATGCTTTTGCATTTAATGGTTGTGCGGGTAATAAAAATAAAATTATATTGAATTTATTCGGATGTCAGCACAGATTTGATGCATATTTCACAGGAATATATCGATTGGTCAACAAAAATAATGTCAGACACAGAGGAGAGGGTATTAAATACCAAATGTATAAAATAGCGAATGAAATGCAAGGACTCGGATGCTGTCGACACTTATGCCTGTTTTTGGCAGTTTTGTGACCCCTGTCCGTTACTTTAGGCTGTTATTTGTTGAACCCTTGACATACACTTAGGCATCACTTCTTGTGTGACAATACAATTCTGTTGTCGTCCGTAGAAAACAAGAGATCTATTGATTATCGATAGAGAAATAGCAAATCCATTACTCAAGTGTTGTACAGATTATAGTTTTTGGTTATTGTATTAAATATTTATTCTGTGCTATTCTTTGCTATTAACAGGTGATTGGCGTTATGTCAGTATTTTTCATATGTATCTCAATTCTGTCATTTTGTCTAAAAACTCACCCGAATATGAGAGTACCGATGATAAGGAATATTACAGTTTTGACCACGATCAACAGGACAGAGTCTTGGGTTTTGGATAAGACACAAACGAATCCACACGAGGCCTTCTTCTACATCGAGTGTGTTTGCAATGCTTGGTTCACTATTGAAATAATAACTAGACTTACATCAGCGCCCAGCAAACTTAATTTCATTAAAGGTATGTCCTCTAACATTGCACTCCAATCCAAGTGATGGCCAAACAATGCAATTAAACAGTACTTCCCAAAGACCTCTCTTAATTTGCAAAGATTTGCTTCCTAATGAGATTCAATTCTGCATTCAACTCCATCCATCTAGTTCAATCAAATTCAAGCCAGATCACTTTATATTTTGCCCATTGATAACAATGGTATCAATGTCACAATCATTTAATTGAGATTTCGAATCATGTCTCCAATGATTTTTTAGAACTCCATTCAATGTAGTATTGGATGGATTAAAGTGAAGAGTGGCTAAATTCACTTATCTCCTTGTTAAAAGTGTATTAACTTCTCTTTTCCGATACTTTACTCTGAATTAGATTTTAGTCTCATTTAAAGTAAACAGTATTTGATTTGAAGTTCATTTAGTTGTGAGTAATCTCTAATCAGATTATTATATAAGAAATTTTCGTTTGGCTCTCACTCTCTCCTCAGGCCTTCCCTTCCTTTACGATCAAATGGAAGTGAACTTATATCTAAACTATTAATTAAATTATGGTATTGTTGTGAGTACTGTACGGTTGTATTTTTCTTTGTGCTACCCTTTGGTGACTGACAGGTGCTGTTAATGTAATAGACATAACGGCGACGCTTTCGTTTTACATCGATTTAATATTACAAAAATTTTATTCACATCTGGAAAACGCCGATATATTAGAGTTTTTCTCAATTATTAGAATAATGAGGTTGTTCAAATTGACCCGACACTCAGCCGGACTCAAAATTTTAATACAGACATTCAAAGCCAGTGCCGGAGAATTGATATTATTAGTGTTCTTTTTGGTGCTTGGTATTGTGATCTTTGCCAGTTTGGTCTACTATGCGGAACGCATTCAATCAAATCCAGACAATGACTTCAATTCGATACCGTTGGGCCTGTGGTGGGCGCTGGTCACCATGACCACTGTTGGCTACGGTCAGTATCAATCAATTTAGAAGATCCTGACAATCACATACCCAACACATACACACTCTTTGCACTCCATTTAATGTATTTCACACAACTCTTAACACATCGATGTTTAGTGTCACAAAACTGACTGATCAGCTCTCAAACCGTTCTCGACTTCAATCATTCAAATCCAGAGCTCTTTCCCAACAAATCTGATATTTTCCCCCATTTTTACCAAATTCTTCACATTTATTGAACACTTCTATAACAGAAGAAAAAATTTTAAATTAAATTTTATTCTCCATTTTGAGCGCAGATTAGATTCTGAGCCATAATTCAGTTTAGAGTTAGTATTAAGTGAGCCATTGAATCGACCCTTTCCTCAACAAATATACATAATATAAAAATAATCTTGAATTTCATCAAAATATCTGAACTAAATTTAATATAAATTTTTTGCAATTTTCCACTTGGAAATTGACAGGCGATATGGCGCCCAAGGTATTTTTACTTCAATTGCTATCGTCAATACCTGTTTTAATTAAACTTTGTTTTGTCTGCCACCAGACCTACGCTGGTATGTTTGTCGGTGCGTTGTGTGCGTTGGCGGGTGTGTTGACGATCGCACTGCCGGTGCCGGTCATAGTGTCGAACTTCGCCATGTTCTATTCGCACACTCAGGCCAGAGCTAAACTGCCAAAAAAGAGAAGACGTGTTCTGCCTGTTGAACAGCCCCGTGTCATGAGAGGCCCAATAATGCGTGGAGGCATGAGGGGTGGGGCGAGAGGTGGCGGTGCTGGTAGAACGAGTACTGCTGGCTCT
Organism: Fuscozetes fuscipes; assembly: GCA_034702105.1. Lineage (NCBI taxonomy): Eukaryota > Metazoa > Arthropoda > Arachnida > Sarcoptiformes > Ceratozetidae > Fuscozetes > Fuscozetes fuscipes. The sequence goes on from JAQGCS010000185.1 coordinate 22,511, forward strand.
GACGGCCCCCTCTCAAGAACTGTTCGAAGTAATGCAATAAAAAGCCCAAAAGATCCCTTCGATCTGAAACTCGGTGGTGAGACCCGTAAGTCCGACCCTTCTCTTTATTTTTTGAATGTTTTATATTCAATTGTCAGTCAATGAAACAGAGATTTCTTTATTGAATTTGAAACCAAATTATTTTTCGAATAATAGACTATATTTCAAAGAAATGGTGTTTTAAACAAATAATAGATATTTTGAAGGAACCAAAAGTTTGAACTGATTTTGAATTATAAAAGAAACTTATTATGAATTCTGTGTCGTTATTGAAATTCATATCATTTTCCTAACCATTGAAAAGGAAGGCAAACAAAAACAGAGCACTGAATAGATTCAACACAATTATGATATTGTAGTGAAAGTCAGAGATTTGTTATTAAAATAATTGAAACGTCTTATTGAATATAAGATTATTTTATCTCAAAAGAAAACTCAGCAATTATATTACGAGACAGATGTCAGCGACAATTTGCTTCAACTGATCCTTAATTCCTGGACTATATTCAAGACTCAAATATACGAATAATAGACTGCATTTTCTAACAAAAGTCCTATTAAGCAGGGATAACCAATGAGCGAGTAAACCCAAAACCCACTGAGCTGAACAATTTTGGAAACCAGTTAGCTTCGTGAAGTTACAATCTACTATCTCTTTTCAAAATTATGCCATTTTGGGCACAACTTTTTAAACTTAATTTAGCACAATTTTGAATTTTAAACTAGATTAGGTTAATTTAACTTATTTTAAATCGGATTCATCGCCAATTCAAGGAAAAATGGCGATTGATCTGACACATTTGGCTGACACAATACGCCTATCTGATCTACCTTACGAAAAATCACGAAAATTTTGGAAACCTCTTTCCCTTGCCCTCTTGAGCTTGGCTATTAAACCAAATTTGGTCAAATTATTTACGAAATCTATTTCTGAAAATTCTAAACTTCTATTCGAGCTTCTTTTAAAAATTGTAAAAGCTTATCAATAATTTATTTACTTTGCACCAATTAAAATAAATAAGAATATTCTTTATGACACTATGTTTGCAAATATATTGTCGAAGGATTTTATGACATCGAAAACTTTAAAAATATTCATTAAAATATTTATTCTAACAATAAATCATTGGATAAAAATCTTTTGTTAAGAATATCGCCAAAACCTTTTCAATAAATTGAAAATATCAAAGTGTGACAATTCGGTCACATTATTATATTTTCAAATTATTTATTATCTTGTTTAATCTGGTAAAATATTCATTTTGACTAAAATGATGGCATTGAATGCTAAGGTAATCATACTAATTAATGAATGCTCTATTATTCCATAATTTCATTGCTTGCAGACAATGTTGAATTACTATCAGGGCCAATATATCTAACAACCACGAGTTAATATTCATTCTAGATAAGAATTTTCAATAAGACAGTTTACTTATGTTCAAAGTATTTTTCTGCAAAAGCTCATTTTTGTTACTTAAAAGTTCCAAAATATTTCTAGCTATTTTCTTAAAATCTCATGATCATTTTTGTTTTATTTAAACACATGTATGTTCTAAATAGTTAATGATTTTTATGAAAGAGTTTACTTGAGTTCAAACATTTAAACATTTTATTGTTTGCAATGAATTTATAATTTGCGTGAAAAGTATGTGTTTTTGTCGTATATATTGTTTGAAAGTTCAAAGAGTCACACATTTATGGCTTTCTTTTAGAGGAGAAAATACCAATCCTCTCTCTCTCTCTCTCCCTCTCTCTCTCTCTCTCTCTCTCTCTCTCTCTCTCTCTCCCTCCCTCCCCACAATTTTATATAAACTGTATTCAAAAATTTTTCTAAAATCGATTTTTTGTAGAGATTATCATATTTTTATCATCATATGGTGTGTTGTGAGTGAAATATGTGTTGACTATAAGTGTAAGTGACTTAACCACAACTACTTCATTAATAATGATAATAATAAAACATTTTCATAATTTAAGATTTTGATAAGAGTGAGGACACATTTCAATGTTTACTTATTATTTGATTTATAAATTTTGTATTAAATAGAGACGAAAGTGAAGTGTTCCTAAAATTCATTCATTACATTTACACACTCAGTAACCAGGTTAAACATGTTAATTCTGTTCATTGTGTAAATTTTAGACCCTTCTTTTTGTAATAAGGAGAAGTGTCTTTTCGGTTGCAATGTAAGCAATGAGTGTATTCAAACTCTTAATACTTAACCTCTTTCGTGACATCAGCCGACATGTTATAAGCCACTAGTTGACTTTTGGACACTTGACCCCGGTTTCCATGTCATTATAACTAACTTTTAATGACACCCCCGTAGTCATTGAGTTTTAACGACAGTGTTATAAACTCTCAATGCAGGGATGGATAGAATTTTGAAAAATGTAAGGACCCCCTCTGCAAATTTTTTACCTTGATCCCCTCTGTGTTTTTTCTTTTTGACTTTTTTGCTTTAAAAAGCCTAAAATACGTTATTTGCATCAAAAAGTGGCTTTTAGCGACTTAAGGAAAAAACTACCCTTTTAGACCCCCCCTAGAGCCGAAAGCTTCCCTGATTCAATGCAATAACCGGTTTTTTAGCTGAAGGAAATTGAATTCAATAACCAATTAAACCCTTAATTTTAATGATTACTTCCCAAAATAAAAAATTTCCAAAATTCCAAATTCCCAAAATACCAATTCCTAAAATACCAAATAACGATTATATTACTCGCTGATAAAATAGATTGTAAAACAAAAGTTCAAATGAAAACATTTATTAAATTAAATAAACCAACGAATAATAAAGAAATTAAATTTACGACTTTAGAAGTTCTAGCATGGGAGCTCAACTACCCCTATTTATGTCAAATGCTGACTAGTGATTTTACTAGCTGATTCTTTTTTAAAGATTAATTTTACAAAAAAGAAGGCTCTTGATTTAGAAATGGGATCTTGTATGATTGGAGGTTTAATATAAACATTCTCATCTATTCTAAAAAAGCTTTTCCAATCGTTTCTCACACATTAATAAATTGGTAGATTAATCAAATAAATTTAGAAATTGTAGTATAATTGAGTGCTTTTGATCCATAAGCCCACATACTCTTGTGTGGATTCAATCACAAAAAGTACCAAAACTTTTCATTGCATTATTAAAATTTGTTAAGATTTTAAGCATCAGTTTTGTGTCCTTTAGCTGAAACATGCGTAAAGAGTATGTGGGCTTATGAATCAAAAGCACTCAATTGTTAGGCGACATAGATAATTCATTGACATATAATTAAAATTTTTAAATTGTACAGCCTCTGGTGTGTTATTCCAAATAATTTCTGAGCAAGTTCAAAAATCGAAAAATGATTAATTAAATATATGAAATTAGTGAATGCACACATTTTTTATTTGTTTAGACTTTTGTATTAAACATTTGTTTATTGCATTTCCTGAGGTTTGATGAAATATCTTAAAAACTAATAAAAAGAGACATTATATGAGAAATGGCTGTAAATGTGTGTAAATATGTGCCTTAAGTCAATTTCTTGTCCATTAACCATACATTTGTTCTAATGCTTACATTCGTAGTAATTAATGAAAGGAAAGGCAGTCATTGATTGCTTTTCTGACAAATGTCTGCGAGTTTTCACCGATAGTCACACTATTATTATGGAGCTTCAGAATAGTCATAATAGTTTAAACAAGGTCAAAGAAAATTTTGATTTATTTGGAAATAGCCCTAAAAGCAACTTGGAATCAATGGTGAAACCATTTTTCAATCTTTTTATTCAATTCAAAACATATTTCAATATTTTGATGGGACAGTCAAAGCACAGAATAACAGTTTAGTCATAAATTATGATAGCTGTCCATCAATTGGACAAAAACCAGAGGAAAATCCTAAATAAGCTGTTCCACAGTTTTTCATCAAATTCCTACTCCTGTCTTATTCTCCAAACATTTGCAACCATCACCAAGGTATTTCAATAGCTAGAGTTGAAATCAATGAAAGAGCCTAAAATAAATAATTGTTCGTAGCTTGCTTATTTGAACCGTTTACAAACGCCTTGTATTTTGTAAGACTTCATCCTAGCAATTATACAATACATGTGCTATGAATGGAATTTGCTCTCAAAAAGAGGTATTGGTGTAATACTAGCAAGTTTATTGTATTTACAGATTATTATTCTTTTACTTTGAGATTAATTCGAGAGTAGAGCACAAAACTGAGTAAATGTTAAGGTTTTGAAGAGAAAAGGGATTCGTTTTAAGCCTTTTTTATTCATAAAATAAAGGCAACACTTTCTCTGAGAAAAGTACTTCAAATAAAAAATAGTGTTTTCACACAACCATCAGTTGAGGAGAGCATCATTTTTGATCGAAAGCCATAACACTGTCTCCGAAACTGTTGAAACATCAGCTGTAATACGAATCGAGACGCAAGCCTTCAATAAATGGGTTGACAGTAGCCATACATTGAGTGCTTCTCAAACTTCGTCTAAAAATAGCCCAATTGTGTCAAAAATTAGAGCGTTTTTTGCTTTCCTCTAAAATTCATACACTTTTTGGTGTAGTTTAGTGAACACAACTGTTTGTATGCATTATTATTATTATATCTACCGGTGCTGTGAGTGTGAGAAGTGCTAATATAAAATCAATAGCGAAAACAGCCAACAATATTGTGCGAGGCTCTGATCTGCTTATAAACTCACACAATATGAGGACCAGTATTATGGCTTTTGGCACAAAACAGAGCAAATATTTCTCTAAATGTAGTAAAGCACAGAATATTCTTGTTCTTAGAACGCAAGTCCATTCCTTAAAATGGTGATCACAACCAGAAGAGCACAAATATATTTATGAGTATTTATGAGTTATAATATTTATTATACACTTCACTCCTTTTACGAACATTTCTTATCTCTAATTATAAGATATTAATATATAAAAAATCAAAACAAACAAAAAGTGTTTTTTATGCCATTCCAGAGGTTTCCTTAATAAAAAAGACTCACAAATAACTAATATAATCCATTAGTGAACCTTTTTGACTAATCTTGTCATAAATTTCATGCACACATTTTGTTACACCAAACTATAGGCACATGAACTGAATAATTAAAAGCCAGAAATGAAAGCTTACAAATAATTCATTATTTTTGTCTCTCAATAATTGGTATTCAAAATCAGTTTCGACTAAACTTTTGATTTATTCTTTAAATAAAAAAATGGATAAAAAGTCGTATTATATTCGCTTTTATTAAAGGATTGCTTCCACATAATTGTAATCAATTTTTATGTACTATTGTATGAAATATAGGCAAAGAAGAGACGATACCAATGCTGAACGTCAATCACAATAAGGACATCCAGCAGAGGGCTCGTCGACAATCTAGTGGTGTGATGCCCGGGGCTCTGAGTGTGCCGATATCAGCTCAATCAAACAAGTCTTCGGATTCGGCATCAAAGACGCCCACATCATTAGTGCCATCTTCTATGCCGGCCAGTGCTCGCACCTCCCTAGTTAGTGAACTCAATATGACTAACATGGCCGACATGAAACATAACTACGGTAACCATTTTCATCCAGTACACTTTTAATATAAATCAACTTCAAACCATAATAAGCATTTTGGACCTATAAAAAATTGATTCTGTTCGTGCTAGAGTAGTTTTGCCAAAAGCTAATCCATACATTGCAAGATTACATTTTTTGGCACTATCTGTTCTAGCTTACTCTTCAGAAAATGTGTGACTCTTTTAAAGGAAATCCATTTACTTTTGTTGAAGTGTTTTGCGCTCAAAAATGAAGATTTCAGTAAAATATTTGGTTATTTATCAAAAAGTGTTGAGAAAGTCATTCGTTTAAATTTTGAGTTCATTTTGAAAAAGCATTTCGGAGTTGTCTCTAAAAGTGTACTTTCCATCAATAATACAATAACTAATATGAGGCACAGAGTTGTGGGCCAGCATTCAAAGAAATTGATAGTCATTCACATCTATTCACAGGTCAATAGACAACAATCACTACTGTATTGCAAAACCTTAGCTTTCATTCGATATCTTTTGCTTTTTATAAAATTCTGTATTTTTCTGTTGAAAAAGAAAAATATTTTGACTTTTTCTCATTCAAACCATAAGAAAGAGGTTTTCGTTCCATTTATTCTTTACTCCAAACATCAGATGAATAGTTTGCCGCCTTTTTATAACATATTTGCAAAGAGTGACAAATTCTTGGCTCAAATACATTCGAGTTTTTATAAATCAAACAAAAACTTCGAATCAACTCAACATCAAATCAATCAAAAAAATTAATTAATTGCTTATCTAACGAGCATATTTATGTAGAAATTGTTAGAATCTTCTATCAACTTTTGTCTGCTTTAATGATAGTTGATAGGAAATTTTAAGATTAATAAGTTAACTTTAAGTTAACCTTAAGAAGTTTACCAGGTGATTAATTTCAAATATTAGATCGTTTAATGAGTAACAACAAAAATATGTGATAAACAAATTCAAAATTAGAGCTAAAATTTAATTCAATAAATAATGGAATTGATTTTGAATTTAGTAAAACCAGTCTTACATTAATTCAGGGATGTGCAAGAGGAAGGGTTAGACCCCTAGATTCGAAAATTTTGGGTTTACCCCCCCTCACTCTAGAGTTTTGAAAAATAATTTGAGGTTTTTTGGGAATTTTAGAATTTTTTACAAAGCGACTTTTGGCTTACCACCCCCTAGACCCCTTTTTTTAACTGATAGATGTTTCATAATTTACAAGATACAATTAACTAAATTGATATCGAAATTTAGTTCACAACATAGTTTCTATCACAGAATAACTACTAAAATAGGCCCAAATTGAGTTTAATGGAAGCAAAACTCATGTTTTCAGACACAATCATAAGTTTGAACTCACAAATGAAAGTGTGATTCCTATTAATATTTTCGATTAATTTCATTAATTTATATATTATTCAAATTGAAGGCAATTATAATAATAGCGTAGACTATAATTTACTATTGAATTAAAGGCTCAATAAATGAGACTCACTTGAATTTTGATAACTTATTATTCAAAAGAAATGATTGAACAAAAGTTCTAGTGATTAAACAATTAGATAATTAAGTGAAAAATGCTCTTACCACTTTCTCATTAAAATACTTTATTGATAAATAAATTATTCCATTCTGTCAATTAAGCTAAAAATCGTTGAATTTCTCGTTATTATATTAAAATATACGACAATGTTTTGAAAGGAAAATCTTAGTACTTAGTAGTTAACTAAATGGTAATAAAGAAAATATCTCTATGACAATTTTGAAAAATATTAAGGAGATTATTGAAATCCCACCTATTTATTTGAGTGTCTTATAAAAAAGGCTTGAATTAAATTCAATGGCATTTAAAGGTTTGCCAGCATTTAAACACTTGAATGGGAAGATTTGAATAGATCAATTTGAAATGAACGCTTCTATTAATCCATTTCTTTATATTTTATTCGATTCATTCAATACATTTATCATTTACTCGAATGTCAAATAACATTTCAGCTAAAACTAAATTGCCCAGGAAATTCAATAAATTGATCAAGTACAGAGTATAAAGTTGACTAGTAAGCTCCCAGTTGTGAATCTCTGTGTAATAGATTTCTCTGTTGAGCATAACTTTTAGCAGTAATGTTAAAAATCTCTCCTTGTGAACACAAAACCTCCTTGTTGCTAGGTATAAAATGTGACCAAAATGATCCAGATTTCTCTGTTATCATTTTATTAGTGAGATTTTCAAATTATTTAAATAAAACCATTTATAAAAATTCAAAACTTAATTAGATCAAATAGTAACTATTAAAAATAAAACTTACTAAAGTTACTAATTAAACTTCCCAATTTACATAAGAATTTGCGATTAGTCCCTGCTCTCTCTCTCTCTCTCTCTCTCTCTCTCTCTCTCTCTCTCTCTCTCTCTCTCTCTCTCGATGTAGAAAGGTAAGTATGATATATTTGGCTAAAACTGTGTTCAATGCTGTTCTGAACTTCACTGAATTTGAATCAGGGAAATTGTTTATATGATTTGATGTGAAATTCATATCTATGTTCCGGGAATTTATTAACTAATTATCTGATTTGCTTTTTCATTGATGTCAGACATTGGAAGACAAAAGAGTCAAAACATATCTGATTTAAATAATTCACAAATTATACGCAAATGAATTGATAACATTTCTCTTGTGTTCCCAGATGTTCAGAGCATATTCATTTTAATTAACAATGATTGTGATTGCTCATTCAATTGTAAAGTATGCGCCTCTCTGATCAACAATAATACGAATGTAAATCAATTTGAATATAAAATAATTACATTAATTATTCATTCAGTGTTTGAATATAAAACGAATGACAATCAAATGTTGAACAATGGGACCGAATAGATTTCAGGTGATTCCAAATCCAGGGTGTCTTCCCAAAATACCAAATTCCCAAAATACCAAATTCCCAAAATACCAAATTCCCAAAATACCAAATTCCCA
>JAQGCS010000186.1:0-31061 GCA_034702105.1 Fuscozetes fuscipes
AATCAAATGAATGGCTCTCTTAAACACATTTAATCTCAACTCAGATCTGAAACGACGGCAAATAATTGTCGAGAAAACTGTTCGCTTGACTTATATAATAGTAAAGTGCAAGTTCATTTGAATGTTAGGGTAAAACACAATCCCAACATAAATATAGGAGAGAGTGGAGAGGGATTTGCAAAAGTATAAGCCTTTGTTTTATTGCTCGCAGGCGTTTATCTAGCTAATTCGCATTCATGATTTGGCTCTGTTTTGACAATGTCCTAACATAAACAATACCGGAATAGCAGAGTAGAAGTGGTCTGTACTGTTCTGTAATATTCTGTTCTGTTGTGTTTTCTGTTGCCAAGTCTTACATTATTCTGTTATTTGAAAAAATCTGTGCCGTGAATACTGAGGAAGTGCTGCCAACACAACAAAACTCCGGCAGACATTCCCATTGTCTGAACGATAAATACGAGAAAACAAAAGGAGTTCACTCTTTTTATTTCCATATCAGAGGAAGAATTCATTTTTGATAAGTATTGCTGTGATATGTATGGCTATCGTAATAACAGTCATATGAAAAATGCATTAGAAATGCAGTAAATTTCAAATTGAGATTAAAAATTCTGCGAAGGAATTGACATATTGTTGATATGACTGAACTCCGAGTCGACCGCCTGTTGTGCCGAATAAAAGCCATTCTTTTTATGTGTCAAACACTAAAATATATAATACTTTTTAAAACTTATATTAGTCGTTACTTAACTAAGAACGGAGAGGACATACTTAAGCTCTGGCAGTAAAAAACTGAATGTTTTTTACTATTTTTAGTGAATAAGAAATTTCTGGAAAAAACTTTTGGTGTGAGACCCGAATCAATGGAGTGAAAGGTTAAGCTCTATTGCCAATCGTGTCCGCACCTGTCTGTCCGTTCTTATGATCGGAGAGAATGAGGCCGACCTTCATATCCAGTAAAAGTAAAAGAGTCGAAACACAGGACATAAGAAAAACTTTGTTATACTAAACATATACTTGAGTTTTAAGAAGAACTGACATATTCTGTGCTAAAGAAGGAAAGTATTATTATTATGCATACTATGAGCGGATTTGTGTAGACTTTTAGGACTAATATCGAAGTTCACTAACAAAAAAAATATGTATTCTTATAGTGAGTGTCGGCATATATTCCGCCCATATTTTTGACTGAGAATAAAGTCTGAAGTCTTAATAGAAATTCGATGAATATTTAATGGTTGGGCACTAAATACATGTCAAATGCCTAAAACATGGTTCAAGATTTGTAACACAATATGGTTTGAATACTGGCGTTTTGTAATGTGATGTCGAGCATCGGATTAGCCTAAATAACATACCATAGCACACACACACACAGCACTTCATGATCGGTACTCACCTTCACCAGGTTTCGGTTTCATCCGCTGTGGAGTGCATGACATGACACCCACTTGAAAGATGGTCTCCTTTTTCACGGCATCCCTAATAGTATTTCCTGTATTTTTCGTGAGTCGACGCTATTATTTAACAGAAGAAAAGAGAAGAAAATTTTTTGGCATTAATTGTGTACCGATTCGGCCGATCCTTAAAAATCTACTGAAAGGCTCTGCAAAAGCAAAAATCTATTCAATAGAGAAGAGAAACATTGGTTCGACTCTTAAATACTATTCGCTTAATTAAATTGAAAAATGATTGCATTGTTTAATAAATGTATACAAAAATAAGTAAAATATATGAGAGTTTTGTGAAACGGGATAACCACACACACAGCACATACACACAGCGCACACATACATACCAAACATGATTCTGGTGTTCGCCAAACAAAAAAACTGGTATTTTATTAGATATTTCATTAGAGAAGAGAATATTATCCTAAATATTAACTTCAATCCTGACGTAAACCACAGACCATTCAACTCATCTAATCTTCTCTGCAAAGCATTAATAATTAAAAACCAAAACAACATTAGAGAGGAATACACTTAAATCCAGAGTTAATCTGAAATTAGTTAACAATTAAATATTAGACCTCCACCTACGAGAGACAGACCCTATACCAGACTCGAGCAACATTACAATTATTATTATTATTACGTTTTTATATAAGAAATAAATTTCAATTAAATTTGTTATTTTGTGGGCAAAGCATCAATTAAACCCAATCCCTAAAATTTTTTCCTTGTTTTTGCGTTATTGCAGTCAATTATTTGATAGAAAAAATAGTGAAACACAATATAAATATAATATTAGAATTATTTGAATGAAAACCCTTTTTGTGTTTATTATTTTCAACGCAATAAAGAAAGTTTTGTGCGAACGTAAGGACACACAAACTGTTTCCTAAACAATCTATCAGTAAAACAACAAAACTTCTTATTTATTTTCGATGTGGGAGTAATCGAGAGATACATCTGAGGGCTTAACATATTTAATATTGAGGTTAAAATATAATTAAAATGCTTTTTAACCAAAATTTAATATAAAACACAGAGAAAAACGATAATAAACTTCAGGAGAAGAACAAAATATTAATGATTTTTACCAAAAGTTGAGAATATATTATATGAAAGTTTGAAATAAGGCGACAGATCTTTACTAACCATAAACTTAAGGACAGAGACAGACGATAGAGAATATGGATCTCCTCTCAGAGACAGGACTGAATCGGTTAATGACACAGTCGTCTATAGCCTGTGCTTTAATGTTATGCCATTTTGTGTGACTCTCTATTGCGATGATTGTATAACTAAGCCCTCAAACAAAATAGCTTTGAAAACATTGTGAAATAGACTCCCCGACAGAATTGCTAGTGTTTTGAGAGCACAGCACAACTATTTTGCATATCTATAAACTCTTCTTTTTAGTCGAGTTGCTATAGAAATGGTAGTCTTTGTGTCTCATAAATCAGAAGACGAAGCACTGGGAAAAAGAGTCGACATATAAAACACAAGACAAACACATTCTGTGCCACAGCTTTTCGGGGATAATATTGTGAGCATTGAGATAGAAGTGAGATATGTGTGAGATATGTCCCATCACATATACCCATCACATTTATGTCTTAAACTATGGCTATAAATGTATTTTAATTTAATTTGACTCAGAGTTGGGTTTGTGTTGTGTTTCCATTTATAATAATTTCATAGTTGCTTTTGATTTTAATAGATATCAGTTTAATTATATGAATATTTTGAGTGAATATTTCAGGTCGAGTGCAAAATATTCGACTTCACAGCACAGGGCTTATGGTGTAAAACAATTTTAAAATTTATAATTCCTTCAAAACTGATTTATGTCATAACAAATGCTAAGAGAAATAAATTATTAATTTTAGTGCAAAACTTCACGAATAGATGTGAAGACTGAGAAGAAAATATACACAAAATTTATTTATTATTCTCTGAAAATTAAATTACTTTAACGCTTAGGAAAACTGCGATTAAATGCAATTAAAATTAAAAAATTTGAAAATTTTTGCCAAAAATGTTATTAACTCTAACGGCTATTAAACCGAAAATACAGAGAGAATACACTTTAGGCTCGACTATCAGAGTTATGGCTGAGCGTTGGCATAATATTTAAGGGCACACAAAACCGATGCAAAAGTCACGTACAGCGCACAAGAGAAACGGCTGAAGAAATGGATGTGCGGTTGAAGGGACGCACGTAATGCACCAATTTTTCAATGCATTCGCCAAAACTTATTGTCTTTAATATATTACTCGACTATTACAGAGAATATCACTTTTATGGCCAACAGTTAAATGTGGATCACAATTATGGACTCAACGCCATCATTGAACGGACTCATCCCTCGTTGAATTACACACTTTTTTACATTAGATATTATGAACAAAAAATAGTGAACTATACTATAGGTATAATTTGATATTTTATATGTCATGTGTTATGCCTTATATTATGCCTATTATTCCAATCGAGAGAGAAATGGAGAGAGAATTGGAGAGGGAGAGAGAGACCGAGTAAGAGGCCATTGCATGTATGAATACGTGAGATGAATAACTAGTAAAACTTAGGAATATTATTAAAAGTTTGTTCAAATATGAAACTATCTATAAATAAATAGTGGACCGAATATATCGTATATAATATTTGGGAAATGTATGTGCGATTCGAACACATTATATAAAAAGCCATCGAAATGGTTATGATTGCTGTTAAGCACAGGGCATAGATTTTGGCGCTCTGTATATTAGATATAAGTAACACAATTCATGTCTATTGAGGTTCTGATATACAGGAGAGTGAAGTCAAATATATTGTCTGTTGATGTCATATATTGGGCGCGATATCGGTTTTGAGTGCATCGCTTCCAACTCAGGTTATGATAAACCAGATAACGACGAGTGCGGCGACTGATGTATAGTATATGACACGACGCCTAACATTGGCTTCACTTTGAATGGATGTCTCATCTAAAATGTCGCTTTGCTATCGATATAAAGCCTCATCCATCAGACTTAGAGCACCTTCACTGGCAGTCCGTAAAATTGGTACTACAATACAGAGACAGATCAGACACTGCACACAATCATAGACACACTACCGCTCCTAAAAATTGCCTTTCAAGAGATGCCCTAAAAATTGCACTGATTTCTGCTCTGCCATTGACTCTAAAGGCATCAAAATTGAGAGAATAGTTGAGTGCAGAAGAGATGTGTGGAGTGAGTGCTTAAAAAAGTTTTTTTTATCCTAAACCACAAGTGAATGGATTCGATGAAAATGTTTGTTCTAAAAGTTTGGCTGCAATTTCAAGTCCCAAACTCCCACATCCATCATAACGCCAGAGCACAGCCATAACAGTCAATACCCTGAAATGGATTTGATTTGAACACTACATCTTCCGAAATGGACTCTCAGTTTTTAAAACCTTATAACGAATTGAGAAAATTAAAGTCGTCGGCACTCCATTGCAATACAGAGCAATAGAGGCCTAAATTTTCAAAAGAGAAGGGACAGCACTTTTGCAACACAACTCAGCATACATGAAGTGAATCTCAGAAGAAGCGCTGGCATTAAGTAATTCGAAGTTGACTTTAATGTTGTTGTCGTATATTAGAAGAGAATTATATGAAGTGAAAGGAGAAGAGAAGAACAAAATTTATATATAAATCGATTACAAGATTTTCGTCGAAACAAATATTTTTTTGAAAAGAGAACTTTTCTGGTCTTTTGAGACGCGATTGAAATAATTCATGTCTTCAGTAGAAAACTCTTTGCAGAAGAATCTCAGGTCAGTCTCGATTTGGAAACACATTAAGAAGTGTTCTGAGAAAGTGAAGGCACACAAAATCGATGGAACGCATAAAAAACTTGCAATACTTTCCCAAATGTCTTATGTAATGAAAGCATAAAAATTTCCATTTTATCGAACTTCACATAACTCTGAGTCTAATAGCATTTTAATCGATTAAATCATTTGATTCTTGAACAACACAATTAGAGGTCGGAATGAGAGCGAAAGGCGCCGACAAAGCCTTCAAAAGTCACAACATATTTATTATTAATTATTTAATCAAACAATAAGTTTGTGAACAGTTTTCAATCAACAAATAATTGTTGATTCGATTTGATTGTCAACATGCAAATTAGTCTGAATTATTTAGAATAAATAGCTACTTACTTATTTTAAAAATATTCTAATTTATTTAACTCATGCATTAAAATTTGAATTAATAACACTATAGCCATGAAATGCGATGAAATACGTTTAGAAAGTCTTTTATCTCATCCAAAGAAAAATATCATTAATTGAATGGAAAATATTCATATTTATTATAATTGAATGCATTTTATTTGATATTAAAAAAATTAATATTTAATGACTTCATTAGACTAAAGGATTGCCAACTATTGAATCATTTGACGAAAAATGAGCAAATAAAAAATTTATCGCAAAAAATTACACTAAAATATTCATTAGATTTATATTTAAAGTATAAATAATCTTGGTTAGAAAAAAGAGAACCCCATGCAATGAGTCAAAAGCAAGAAAAATAAATAGTATTTTAAATGTTTTCACTTAAATATTGTGAAGAATATAATAAATATTCAATTAATTGGTAATAAATTTAAAGTTAACTATAGTTTGGAGAAATTATCAACACTTAAAAAAATAGCTCAAAAGAAAAAGATTAAAATTAATTGAAATTTAAGTATCAAATAGAAGAAGAATATGTTAATCAAACAAAACTAAAAACAACCAAGTTTAAAGCCAATATTATTATTCTCTTCTTTGGCACTCAAAACAAAATTTATTGATTAAAGTAATGAAATTCAAAATTAATTACAAAAAAGGCTTTTATTTATATTCGACATAAAATTATTATAAATCTCAATAAAATATGAAACTCAGAACTAAAGCAATATTTGATTACATTTTTCCTCTTCTGATTCATTTGAAGATATGTTAAAATAACAAATTGAATATTCAATAGTAAACTCTTCTGGATATTCATTAGACTTTATTAATACAGAGATGAGTATTAAGAGTATGGATGTGCAAAAACAAAGGCCATTGAATGAGAACACAGCCGTTCCTCTGCCGGTAGTGTCGATTAACTCATATGTAAATCATATGAGAAGTCATTTGAGATCAGAGTTAGAAATTGTGATTAAATACTATTTTAATCATTCATTTACTTTGTTGTCTACACAATGAATGACAAATTATAGGACAACACATTCGGGACGTTCAACACTTGTAATTATACCATCAAAAGAAAAACTAAGACAAAGAATTGTTGCATCACTTTTTAGTTATTTCATTTTAATAAGTTTTTTATGCAAAAAATGAATAAATTATATCTGACTTTAATTTATTCAAACCATTTGTGAAAAAGTTTTTGTTTAATTTGGCTCAAAATTTAAGGTAAATTTGAGAATATTCGTGAACTTTGGGCTAATTTTGTTTGTTATTATTCTAATATTAATTACATTTTTTACAGTTCGCTAATTAACGAAACAAATGGTAGAAATTCGAGTGAAAACACCGGCCCTTTCCATAGGCCTTCCCATACAAAACAGATTATGATTCAAATGGAATATCATTTAAAACCCATTTATATGAGAGAAAAGACAAAAAATCATAAATCGAAAAAATGGAATTCGGATTTTTAACCAAGAACAACTTGAACCATCATTTAAAGCAAACGATACGACTGTGAGCCCTGTTCTTTACCCATACTTATGGTTCTTTAATATGTATTTCATCAAAATATCATTTATCATAATTTTGTTTGACATAAGCAAAACATATTATACAACAACAGCTCATACCTAACAAATACTAAACCATTTTTTGTGTGAAGCAAAAGTTGTGAGCTTTTTCTGATGGCACACCACACAAGACATGCAACAAATATATTGAAAGACAAAAAAACGCTGAAATGTATATCAAATGAAAATGTTTTCAAAATCGAAATGTGTTTCACTTCACATATTCAGTCGTAAGAATATTGTAATTTTGCGACAAAAGGAATGCCATATTATACCCGAGTAATAGAGAAATAATCAATATTTAGTGCGAGTCGTATCAAATGGACAGAATAAAAATGTTATCTCATATTAGATATAGATTTCAAATTAGACATATTTGTTATGATTGATATATAATATATTTCAGGCTTTCATTTCAATTAATATAATGAAAGGCCAAACATAAAGTGATAGAAAAGGTATGGAAAGAGAGATGCTTTCAAAAAGCGATTAAAAAATGCTTTGAAATTCAAATTTGGTTTTCAAGTGATTCTTATTCTAATTTATTTCGATATTGATTTGAATAAATAGAGAAAAAGTGTTTCACTTTCCGTGACATACATTGAATGCATGTCTTATTATAATTCAAACACAAATTGATATTTATATTAGGGCTTAAAAGAGGCTTTCCTTTAGGTGTTAAATAGATTAAAATTTTTATGAAGCCTTCAGTCAAATGAATAAAAAATTTCTATAATTCAATGATTTAATTTAGGTTTTGCACAAATCTATGTCTCTGTCTGTGCTGTGTTTGTCTGCAATACATAATATATGGAGAAAACAATTTGAATAAATGAATAAATAAATGAATGACTGACAAAACCAAACACAAAACCCGATGCCATTGAATGAGTGAACCAAAAAATGATTGATTGGTTAAATGAATTGCTTTATTGATTAATTGCGTTAACATCGAACACAAATTACATTTGTTTCAACAATTATTTACGCAAATTACTCATCGAATTGTAATCTAAGAAAACGGGGATTACTTTCGCCAAACACTGTCTCGGATTATGTGCTCTTATATTATAGAGATTGTGGCCAAAGATATAGACATAACTATTGCTACACACACTCCGTGAGCTGCCAGTTGCCAACTGATTAACATTAATTGCCCTGAGCTATTGCAGCAAGAATATTTAAAAATCAAAAAATAAAGGACAGAGAAAGCCCTTAATTATCATTTATGCAAAGAGTCATATAATCACAAATTAGTTGGTATTCTCTCAACATTTAAATACATCGGAAGACCATTCAAATGGAGATGGATTTGATCAACAAAATTATGTAATTGACTGCCAGTGCTCTGAATTTGATGAACAAAACACTGACTGTTTAAAAGTGAATCCAAATAAATTAGACTATTTTGATATCCATGTGAAGAGTAGTGCCTAACCATAAGAAATGATATCTCAAATGCACTCTTCATTGAAGAGTTTATGTCTAATGTGTTTAATAGTGAACTGAAGACAATTAGAGTTGTCTGAAAATAATCATAATTATTGGTTATAGCGATGGAAACCAATTCACTTTATGAGCACTTATTGTCGATTTTGCATAAATGCATATTAAGGGGCGCTTCCGAAGAAGTTTTTCACTGCAATTATCGTTTTGAGCTGAAAATGCAGCCCAAAAATCAGTAATAATCATTTCTGGTGAGAACACGTACCAGTGCTCAGTCCAGTGGTGTTGTGCCAATATTAATGACAACTATCCTCACGCATAGCCAAATGGTTCGCTTAGTTATATTAGTCTTAACTCAATGTTTCAGATATAGACCCAAACGCATTACGAATAAAAATGCGCTCAGAATAAAAAACTTATAAACCATACCATAGACTACACATACATTAGACAAAGAGAATCACTGTTAGACCAGTGATGCCAAACGATAGCCAGTGCATCAAAAAGCTCGCAAAGAACGGCAAAAAACGATTTGAGGTCATCACCCCTGCCTACAATGATCATCAATTTAGACTGTGGTCAGTTAGCTAGACATAAATGCCTATTATGGCATTACGACACCGGCTTACGTACAGTTATATACAGAGTTTATATATAGCCAGAGAATCAACTGATGCACACAATCATCACAACTGCATCGCCTGGACATAAATGCAAAGAAGGAATACATGGAGCAAAACATGATGTATACATGAAATGCATCCATAAAAGAGTAGACAAAATTGTAGCCGTTTTTTGTGTGAGTGTTAGTCCGCAAAGCACTGCCACTAATCTAATAGAAATCTATGTCTCAATGAAATTATACCACTGATTGACTATAACTATGGCATACATTCTCTCGCTTTTTACTACTGACTACTCTTCTATTGTATGAATGCATTAGTATTATTGGCAAACCATCGATGACTATCACCACAACAACTAATGTAACCAAAAAAGTCATACTATGGAATAACTGGATAACTATTTTTGTTGAACTCAATTACAATGCATTCGTAAACAAATCAGTAAATGAGTTACAGTTCCGACCGAACTAAGGGTCTACTAATCAGAATCAAACGAAAATATATATCATTCGGTTGAATAAGACTTTCTTTTGCAAGTATAAAATATTTTTGGGTAGTTATGAGAGTTTATTTAACATTTGACAGTAAATATTAAGACAAATGTGTAATTCAAGAATATTAGTGCGATATATGAGTGTCGCTAATAATATGTAAGAATATATCATAAATTGGAGACAATTCGCACCGAAAGTAATTTAAGGCAATAACTGTGATGTGAGTAATACTATGACTCTATTGTTCGTCAAAATAACATTTAAACTCCGATTGGCGTCAAATTTTGCTGCAGTTTATATCGAGAACTCAAATACAATATTATAGACAGAACTGAATTCAATACAAACTGTGAGGTCCTGTCATTTGATGGCTGTTCTGACAGTACTGTCGATCGAATTTACTGAAAATAACTGTTAATAGAACTCGACTCAAATGGCGAGAGAGAGAGAGAGAGAGAGAGAGAGAGAGAGAGAGAGAGAGAGAGAGAGAGAGAGAGAGAGAATTTGATGGCAATAGTGGTGACGATTCTTAGGCAGTCATCGCAATCAACCCAATTGTGGGGATTTGTTGTGTATATATAATATTGGAGTTCACAAAAAGTGTGGACCGACACAAATGACACACATGTAGCCCCTGTGCTATTGCATTATCAAATTTAACGCCATAGTGGAATAGTGCATACAAGACGGACAAAAGAAGCCGTAGGGGGCCAACTGTTAGCACCGAACTATTGAGGAGACTATGACTCCGAATGTGTTGTATGTCAGTCAGTGCCAGTTAGCAAAGAATGTCGGCTCACAAACTCACAACTGTTCGGCCAAAGAGCAGAGCAACGTTTGAGCTTAGAGTATAGTAAGGTTTGGTTTGGGCTCAGAGTCAACAACAATACCGTCGATACGGCTTTGCATTTGTCACCAAATCGTATGACATGTGTTCTCTTTCCGCGATATTGCGTCCAAATAACTAATACCTAAATTTATCTCAAATTCACTTCTGGGACACACTTTCACTGAGGGTTAGGCCTCCCCTTAATGTTAGGCCATTAGAAATGAACAGTGAAAGGGAATCACAGCAATTGTCACTGTCTAAGAAAAGTCTGTCCACTTTTGGCTGCATTTGTGAGCCGTTTATTTCTAGGCATCAATTCTTTAAATCAAATCAATATTAAGAAACATTTAAATAATTAATTACTTAAAAGGTCTGAACTTTTCAACACAATATTCATTAGAATTACAGATAATAATTTGAAACCACAGAATCAATAAAATATTGTGTAAATTACACTGTACATATACTGTACATATACTCTGTATAATAATTGTAATCATATGTACATCGCATGCATTGATATAATTTCTTAAACTAATACCACATAAATATGTATTCATTTTGAAGAAATTTAGCGCAAATTAATTCAGTAATAAATCAGTTGCTTTTCTAATGAAGGCATTACACGTCACATATCGATAGGAATAAATATATTAATAAATATCTCAATCATTTTTAACTGAATATAAATGATATTATTTTTCTCTGTATTTTAATATATTGAATGCATAGCTGTTAAGAGCAAAGCATAAGACACTCGACTTAATCAAAGGCTAAAATGTAAATAAATATTTACTCATCGCTTAATTATATTATAGTTATAGTAATAATAAATTAATTTCGTTTACTTTTCATTAGTAGTCTATTGGATAGGAATAGTATGTGTGAGTCCTCACTGAGCCCTCAGTTTCTTATCGTTTGCAAAATCAAGAGTTGAAACCAAATTTAATTATTATTCACTAAACGTAGTATTAATTCTCTCCTTCGATAACTTAGTCTAAACTTTAAAGGCTTTAATAAATTCAAATATAAATTATTATTTTTGCCGTAAATTTAATAGTGTATATGCACTCTGGTATCCCTATCCCTTTGGAGCGGTGTTGAGTCACGAGTCTCCAGAAATTTGATATTCAATGGACAATAAGATAACCAACGAAAACGAGATTTTCTTTTCTGGTATTTCTGTCACTAAATGTCATTTTGATTATACACACAATCAATAAACCAATGGTTTATCTGTTTGTCTAAATTGAAAAATTATGTTCGAGTCAAATGTGTAAATTTGTTGACAAATAAAAAAATTATTAAAAGCTCTGAAAGTAATCTCAAATGATATCCAAGTTTTCCATAATTTTCTTAAATTTATTCCATGAAAAAAATATTGAATTAATTATAATTCATAACAAAAATAATAAGAAAATTATAATTTGCTTTTTATTCAAAACAAGACCTTTATTTTCTTATTACACGGTGAAAATACTCATCAAATTCATTGTAATATGATGTTTATGATGTTCTACTCGAGAAATGTTACCTGAACTTCTCATCAGAAAAAGCCATTTTGATCATAAACCTATTCACAAATCATAAAGTGGTCTAAAATTCAAAAACAATTGCCAAATAAAATGAGTTTTAATAACTAAATATTAAATAATATTTAAATAATAGCTATTATTGGAGATATATATTTGAAAATAGTATAAAACCATTGAAAATGTTTGCATTAATTGTATGAATAAACGAAAATTATATAATAGAAAGAGTAATAAAAACAGAGTTTATTGGCTGCAATTAATGCAGTCCATAAATTATGAGAAAGGTACTTTCCTAACTTTCACATAAAAAGTAGTACCGGTACTGTTTTTATGTTTCGAATTTGTTTCTGTTATTTCCTAGTATTTTTTGTGCCGCTTTTTCTTTCATTTCAAACATAAATAGAGTTGAAAAGTAATAAAATATATTTTATACGACTCGACATCAGAATGACTAGTGGTGGTGGTCAGCGCCCGAAGCACATGACAGGCCTATGATATGAGCAAAGGGACAATCAGCAAGCAATTCATCGCTTTTCAGTAGACAATAATTGTCTCTTTCGATTTGTAGCCAACAATTAGAGTTAAGTTAGACATTGGGATGCCATCAATGTTCCGAACATTTCCTGTCACTTAAGACTTTTCAAATGCAAACCATTTTTTCAAATAGTACTTAGAATTATGCAAATTATGCCTAAAATGCTAATCAAAATTATAATTCATACAAATATATGAATGCATTCATATTTTGAATAAAAAAATGGGCGAAAATATTTGAGAATAAACAAAAAGTGTTTCAAATATTTTCATTACATTTTCATAACTAATGAAATATTTTGAGTCTCGAGAGAAGAAAATTGTAAAAATTGAAAAATCAATCGAAACATTTGTGATGTATGTCTACTACACATGTATTGCATATATGAACCTATCATTTGAGTGACAGATTCGTGCCTCACGTTTAGTGCTTCGCAGAGAACAGAATCGAAGAGGAAAGCCATGATTTCTTCTTTGGCTCAGTTCCATGACTCTAAATGCACCGATACCTGAGAGTTAGACCAATTTAATTGCTTATCTGTAATATGCTTTACATCGGATTTATCGGAGAAAACATTTTATTAAAACTATGCTATCATTTAAACACTTAAACAGAGCCGAGTGTTGCGGATGTGATACGAGAGAGAGCCGGCAATCGATTTATCACTACATGAATGGCGACCTAAACAATAGACAACTGGAAAATAAGCAGTTTTTAAGTGTCGGAGCGTTTACTGCCTGACCGGTGAATGGGATCTAATATTTGAAAAATTAGTCGAAGCGTGCATTCGATACACAATACAAATACAGAAACATAACACAAACGCACAGACAATAAGACTATATTTTTCTCTAATATTATAACAGCTTTTGATTTGGAGCTACACTTTTCAGAAGTGTTTGGCTTATAATTTATTTGGCGTTATGTGGATGCGCTTCAAAATCAAGATAAGAGTCTGAAAAACATAATAACCGGAGCGATAGACTGCCAACTGTAAGGACGAGCTGTGAATGGCGTGAGAGTTGAGTGCGAAACACGAAGAACTCCGAACACATTTAGTTAAGTGAACTTCGAATGCAATGAGAAAATCCATTTTTTTCATCTTCACCACAGCTGCGAAGAAATTCAAAATTACACACCAATCAAATGGTATTATAACGCCTGCGAACCCCCTATTTATGCCAATTATTGCCATTTCAGTGCAAACTATGAACAAAAGGGAGAAAATTTCAAATTTCAACCAAAATATCTCTTTTCGCAGATTCTTTTGATCGAACCGTTTAATAAAGTGATGCAAAAATAGGAAACAATTTTTAAACCAAACCTGGAGTGAGAAAAATGAATATTTAAAACAAGAGCTCAAAACTGAAGAGCACTTAATTTTAGGAATAGATTCTGAGTTTCTGAAGATATTAAACCAAACGATTATTTTAAAGCACTCTTACTATTAAAGGGATATATAATTTGAGAGATGAGTGAATCGAAAGGCATTTGAGAGTTAATATTTGTGATGAACCCAAATATCAGTCCTTTTCCCAAAGGTTTCCCCCAAACACAGCAACAGAACTGTGTGTTTGCAGACAAATCATTTGTTAGTAAATTAGACGATACGATAGTAACGATTAGGTCTTTTACGCAATATTTTTTGCAATCGTCTAAAGGGTGGGTCAGAGAACTATGCAAAATATGTTGAGTGCGTTTTGGAGGCACGTTATTATCATATGACAATCCCAATAATTATTATGCCCTCATGAAATGCAGGTGTCCTAATGGAAAGCACTGCCTCATCATTAGCTCTACCACTCTCTCTACTACTGGTAGTGAGGAGAGCGCTGGTATTCATCTGTGAGCACACAAATAAGCAAATGAACGAACAAATTGCACTTACATTACATGAGAGACAATTTTTGTGATAATTGTGTGTCATTACGGGCCCTAAGGCCGGCTCCCACTACAGATAGGCCCATTGCATACTCAACACAAGTGCATAGGAGGGTCTTTAGGAGGGCCCTGAGAAGGGAAATGTTGTATAATTGACAGGATTATAGTTATGTGTAAAGCCATATAATGAGGTAATGCCTATTTGACGGCACTGTCGAAGACTGTCATTAGACTACAATTATATCACAGTCTCATCGCTAAGAAGATTAGACCAAACGTCAAACACTTTTGATGAATAGCACTCATTGATGACCAAACCCTCAATTTGACCATAACGGTGTCGGTGCACATCCAACAGGTCAGCCACTCATCTAAATATCAAGTATGTGCTCTCACGGATAGACCAAAGGAAATGACAGACAAGAAATGCACCACAGACTGCATGGCATTTGCATACTTCAAGAATGCAGGGCCTAATGTAGGGCCTAGAGGTGTCGGCACCCCTTATACAGAGCTCTACAAAGCAGTGGTGGAATACAATAAAACTTATGCTCTTATATAACAACTCTAAGCCTTCAAATCAAAGAATATAAAAATCACTTTAAATCATAAAAAAGAGAAAAACAATTAAAGAGATAATTAGTGGAAAATAGGACTAAAGTTAATTATCATTTGAGTTAAGAGTAATTTGAAATAAGTCTTACTTTGTTTTCACGTCTCCAAAGTTTAAGTGAAGGAATCAATAATCGGGACATTTAGAGTGAAAATAGACTCAGAATAACAAAGAAACAGATTTTTATTCACATATTCACAGAAAAATATTTCGATTACATAATGAAAATGACATAAAAATAATATCAATAAAAGAATAGTTGAGTCTCACAATCATTAAGCGATAACTGGTTTTCATTTGTCTATTGGTTCAGATGTGGCTCAGACTCGAGAGAGTTGTTTAACAATTGATCATAACATTAGACAATATGGCCGACACTGGAGGCATCCCTCAGCACAGTATTGAGAACTTAATTCTTACGTTTTCTCCAATGGCGACAATTGTCGTCTGTCGACAGAACACAGAGTTTGAGGAACAGTTGTTTAGTCAAAGAAGTGGTGGTCGTGTCGAGCGTTGGCGGACGACTGCAAGCCTTATAACAGAGCTCTAGCACAGCTCTGTTTCTTGTAATTCAGTTTTAGTAATTATATGGAAAGTAGCTCTTCATCTGCATTGCAATTGCGGTACTGTATTGCCAGCGCCGGGATAATTATCGCGTTAATATGGATCATCATTGGAAAAGCGGGTCGACTGTAGACAACTTACCCAGTGCTTGTTAAGTGCGATCGCGAATTAAAGCAGTAGAGAAGGCATTTGGCGATGCATTGCAATGAGTGACACAATATATAAAAGCCATGCCTTCAACCAACACAACATCCTATCCTTCATTTACAATCTTTTCAGAACTGAATATAAATTTTGCCTCCTATTGCACAGCCATAGGGAGAGGGAGAGAGAGAAACGGCATTCATTGAATAAATTTTATACTCTATACAAGAGTTTGTATTCTGTGTACACAATATATAATATATGCGACCCTTTATTCTCTCTCTCTCTCTCTCTCTCTCTCTCTCTCTCTCTCTCTCTCATCACTATTTCAATGAAAATCTTCGTATAATTTAATAAAAAAATCTTTTAGTCTCCGAATAATACATAAAAGAGAGTATCGATTATCAGAGAATCACTGAATTCTTATGACTCAAAACAAACAGAAAATAGCTGT
Organism: Fuscozetes fuscipes; assembly: GCA_034702105.1. Classification (NCBI taxonomy): domain Eukaryota; kingdom Metazoa; phylum Arthropoda; class Arachnida; order Sarcoptiformes; family Ceratozetidae; genus Fuscozetes; species Fuscozetes fuscipes. Next base: position 16,364 of record JAQGCS010000186.1, read on the forward strand.
TAATATCACTAACTATGAAAAATTATGACAATAGTCTCCACTAATGATAACAAGGCTTTTATGTTACAAATAGAGATAATAAGTTAAACACAGGACAGCACTTCAGTCATGAAACGATTTTTCTGAATCGAGGCAACACATACTCCGATCAGACGCTAAAAATACAACAATAATAACATGAATTAGTTTTTTGTTTTTCACAATATTTTAATAATAAGGTATATATTCGGCAATGCGTTTGTGTTTTACCAAAAGCCAAGCCCTTAAACATAAGAACAAAATTGCAGTAATTTTGCAAAACAAGGCCTAAACACATATCGATAAGAGCCGGAGTCGAGAGCGGAACAAATGCCAAACCAATACGAAATTAAAGCCTCATTGGCCAAGAGGCAAACTATCAGAGAAAATTAGCCCCAAAAATGTCAATGTTATTAATGATCGCCTAATTGATAGCACAGTCATGTTTGCGCATTGAGGCGACTGTTGACCCAACTCTCTAACAATTGTCCAAATTGTTCGATAATTCGATGGCTTTTAGAAATTTAATTCTATTAAAGACTATTTTTAGGCAACTCTTGCCATCGTTTGATAGATTCTGTTCACCCAATCATATGATTATCAAAAGAAATTTTTATTATATAATAAAAGCGATTATTTTCTAATATAAAAGATATAATTTCGGACTCACTTTGTCTTAAGGAAAGCGTGCATCAGATCAAAGCCCAGACATATACTCATTCCTCCCTTTAATAATAACAATTGACTGCTAGGTCCGAACTCTTCATTTGTTTGCATGATTGTAGGCCGGCCTCTAATATGAGTATCACTCAAATAATAATACTTTAAGAGTTGAGAGACCTATCATTTAATAGCAATGAGAACTATCATTGAAATTAGAGATATCACGATATTCTGCATTTAGTCCAACACTTATATACTCTCTATTTCTCTTTAAAGTCAAAACATTCGTCTGTTTTCACACAAATACAACACATTAGGCATCGGAACAGTACGTGAACTCCAAATAATATTCTTTGTGTCCAATACTGACATTAAATCAATGAATAATTTTTCTATTCTTTCCACTCGTATTCCAAAACACTTTAGTTGTTATAGACTTCAATAGTTGAATAAATATTTGGCCGAAAAGGTTTGGGCGCTGTCTAAACAGCTCCGGGCAGTCGTTCTAAATGTATGACAAAAATTAAATGCTTTATATCAATAGCCAACAGAAATATTTTATTATTTTAGAGCAAAAATTTATTTAAAATTAATTGAATTTCAATGTCATTGTTTTCAATGTTATGTCATTTTTTACTCCATTCGTAAACTCAAAATAATTTGATTTTCAACAGGAAATCAAATGAATAATAAAATCAAAATATTATTTCAAATGCATTCTATAGTCAGAGAAAAGTATAAGTAATTCAATGGTTTATTAGTAGTGTTTTCAGTGAATTGCAGTCATATATTGCGAGTAAGAGTACGCAAAAGTCAGCCTTACATTAATGTAACTGATTTAAAGGTGTGGCCATTCATTCGCTTTTACTATTTTTATGAATACTGATTAGTCAACGACAAGAGGCACAGCACTGGTATCGTATGCTGTGCCATATATTGTTAAAACTCATTCATCATCTGAGAAAATATTGTTAAAAAAAAGTATAACAATGTTTGATATCCAAGTAAAAAGTTTTTGTACCCAAACGTATAGCAACGGTAGCGCTGGGCTTCAGTTGGGAGGGGAGTTGTGTCACACGCTTTCCAACAATATATGATTGATGTGACTGTGAGTTATGCCAACTATCAAATCGAGATAACTATGGAATAGAGAGGACACACATTACACAGTTTGATGTGTGTGTGCATAACAGACAAGACAACATCAAAACTGGACCCTTTCCAGAGAGACATACTGTGCAAACACAGAGACACCACTCAGATGAGGAGAGTGTCTGACAACGGAATCAAAACCCGATAGTTATTATAGATTATTATCTATTTGTGAAATGGAGGCTCACATCAGCTCAAACCGAACCTCTTTAGCGCCCTATCATTTGAAAAATATGCCCGCAGTAGCCCTAATCATTTGCTCCGATTATTATTTTACACAAATGGCATTCCATCCCATTCTGAGCCTATTCTTATTTTTAACGCCATTTGATTTTTTGACTCATTTGTTGTAATGCTTTTAGCTTTTGTTTGGATCATATATTTTGATAGTAAGGCATCACATCATCGGTCATATTATTTATAAATTGTGGCATATTTTAGAATAAAACCAATGTTAGCCACAAAACAGTAGAAGAGACCTAAAATAGTTGTGCACACATGTGACTGATTGTTAGGACTGACGATTTCACACTACAAACCATAAACCAGAGCCCAAAACATGATGTGGCAAACGGTATGCGGTTAACGATCGCATTAAAATAACATTATTAAAATTTTGCCTCAATTCTGACTCTTGTGATAGTCTGAGAGCACACACACATCACACATACGCATACACTCCTCTCAAACTCAAAAAAGTTTAGGACTAATGCAAAGTGAACAGTAATGACACGACAACCAAATACACCATTCTTGACATTTAAGCTAATCTCGCAAAATATATATAAGCAAAACACAAAACTGTGTTCTAAATATGCCATTCCATGTATGACAGGGCGCTATGCATTCACAGAATGTGTGCTGTGCGAGGAATGGGCTTTTACAGGAGACATACATCTGATGGCTATTCGCTTACATTCGCCAGTATTTCACTCTTAACTATGAATTAAATACATTTGAAGTTTATTTGAGTTTAATTTGAGATAAAAATAATTTTACAATTTTTCCAACACTTGCGATGAAATACATTTTCATTAAATTTGAATTCGAAACAAATTACACATTAGTTTTGAGTGAGAACACAGAATAGAGCACAGCATAGAGTTTATCGAATATAGAGATAAGATATCGGTTTATATTAGGAGTTGAGCTGAAAGTAATGTTATTATTATCGCAATATATTAATATATTGGATCAATTTATTGGCTTTTCAGGGCTCAGTCTATTTTGGCTCAATTTTTTAGTGCAAAACTTTTTTCTCTGCATCTATTCTCAAAGGAATGCGAGAGATGTGATGCCAGTGATGCTGTGCTGTCGATGAATTAAGTGTGAAATGTTTGAGTTTTAGAGCACAGACAAGAAGTGCAGAAATTCTGTGCTTACAATCAATTTCTGGTGAAGTGAACTCAACTCACTGTGGATTTGATCACAACTTAAAACTTTGTTCACAGACATTGCGAACTAGAGATGCAGCTGTGCCGCAAAGCACAGCACAACTAACCATTTCTAATTCATAGCCAATTCATACGTACCGGTCCTTACATTAGACTCCAAGTTATGGTTTGGCTCTAAAGTTGGAAATGAGCTTAAATTCTAACAAAAGGTTGCAAAAGCATAACAGTATATATCGGGCACAGAATATACAGAATGTAGAGAACAGTAGAGCACTGGAATAGGAAGCGAAGCCGGAGAGCGTACTGTAAATCCCAGTGGTGTTTTTCATGCAAATTGAGCTCTAGTAGAAAAGTTGGGAATTAAATTTTACTGTTCATAGTAGACATGGCTTTTCATTCACCAGTGCAATGCCAATGCAATGCCTACGACATTTAAGTTGGATATAACGCACATATATATATATATAAGTTATGCAAGTTTATATCAAAATCGTATGTAATGCCAGTAATAGTGTTTAGTGTAGTATTAGTTTTGCTGCCAATCCGTACACAACTCGTTATGTCAAACGTTTGCATTTCCTGTCGTTTCTTCACTTTCTATACTCCTTTGCCATTACTTTTGAGATGAAAGGGAGAAAACTTTGCGAATATTTACTGAAATAACATTTACTAAACTTTTCTCCTCTAATATAATACCAATTCCTTGACTCACAGCTATTGGAGAGAAAGAGTAGAGAATAGAAGAGAAGAATATAAAGAAATGAATGGATGAAAAGAAAATCTAATTGAATAAAGAAATAAAAAGAGGGAACTGAAGGCAAATATAACTTATATATTATGTATTTCCAGTTTAAAAATAAGGCACAGAAATAGCAGATAAAATAAACTGCACACAACTTTATTGTTACTTTTCACAGACTTTAATCGTCATTAGAGAAGAGAACTTCTCAGTAATAGTGTGCACTCATACCCTGCAATTGACGAGATCTCTTCTAATGGACTGCTATTCTGATGTCCATTTGGGGGCATTATATTCGCCAAAAATGAAAACATATAAAAAGAAAACTCAAATCATATAAAATATATCGTCGATTGAAATAAAAGGCAATCCGTTGTTATATATAATTCTTGAGCGCAACCGATATATTAGTGGCAAATCTGTTCACATTTTTTAGCTCAGAGAGAGAGAGAGAGAGAGAGAGAGAGAGAGAGAGAGAGAGACTATTTGACCGAGCAGAGATGCTATAAGAGTTATTATTGCAGCACTCCTCCACCTGTCAGAGCCAGTGCAGACTTTTTATATTTGAGTTTCGCTATTTTGTTGTTTAGCTAGGGGCTCTTTTGAAGAAATGTAATTAACCTCAGAGTATAGCCGTGAGGGTGTAATCACATTCATTTTGCTTCTTCAGCAGAGGTTTTGCTTTTAAAAACTTGTTCCTAACACGAACACCACTATTGTGGGCGGGAATACATGGCCAGAGGAAAAGCGAGCACTCCTTGAAGTGAATTGTGTGCTCCTCTAAGAGCTGTGCACATCACGAACGCCAACATTAGAACAGCATTAAAAACAGTGCACAACGAAAAGACCTAAATTATCATTAGGAGCTCTAATGTTAACTGAGCGCTCACTCTATTTGCAAATTCAGATGCACTGCCTTAGTCTGTCCTGTCCCGCATGCCTCTGTACAACAGTTACTGCTTTGGCCGGCACTCTGCCCAACACTACGCACACCTACACATTTGCTGATCTCAAATAATTGGAACCGATTTTAGTGAATGCAAATCTCTCTGACGGCAAAGCATTTAACTCTAAGAACAAAACGCTGTTTATTATTGTCTGCGAAAGCAATTCATTCTATTCTTCATTTAAACACAGACTTAAAGGAATGCAAAGTAATTCATAATATGGTAAAGACTGCATATATTTACTGACGGACTCAAACCATTTCCTTTTTATCAATGATTTTAACTCTCAAACAGTTTACACAAAATTATTCATAGTTTTAGCAATTATTCTAATGTCTTCTCAGAGTTATAAACAAATAGCAAATATGATTTCAAAATGAATTATTGAAAGCTTGAAGAAAATTTGCGGTCAAAACAGTAAAAATTTACATATCTTTAACATTTGAAAAGAAAAATGTAAGGCTATTTGGGGGCCGTTGGGGGTCCTCTACTCCATGACGTTCACATGCATTCAAACATCGCTAAAAGAGTAGACTTATAATAGTATTTGAAATAAAACTCACGAAAATATTTCATATTGTGGGGGTGTATCGGACCCCTTATTGGCAAATAATTGGCACAAATTTAATTATCAAAATAGAATTTATCAGAAAATAATGCGATTATTTAATATCTGTTTATCAGTTTCTTCATGTGATTTGAATGAACTTACAAAATGTATTGGAATAAAATTGTTTGTGACTGACCTGTTTAGAGATTTTGGCCGCAGCGATGATTATGACAATAACATTACCGAAGGCCACAGTCATTAGCCAGGCTGCCTGAAGCACAGACTTCATACTTGGTGGTGCCTAAAATCATACACAGTGTTAAACTTATTTACAATTAATACGAATTTCTAAGCCTTAAAAATTGAAGCATCAACTTACATACTAAACTGCATGTTTATTTATTTTTCAATTCCTAAATAGAGATTAGCTGCTGATATATATATATGGTATCATTTTTAAAAAATAATGAAGAATTCTAAAATTTGGAAAACAATTATTCAAAAAGAGATCCTCGACTCTAATAGTTGGAGGCTTTGGTGAATTTTGGTGAGCCTTCGAGCCCTTAAACATAATTGACTAAAGGCTTTAAATATGCATTCGCTGGTCATCAGTGAGAGTTATACTCAACTCAAACACTACTTTTTGTTAACACAAATGAATGCAATTTTGTCTAATTTGCTTATATTTGGAATTTCTAAACAATTTTTCACATTTCAAATAACTAGTGCTTAAAAAGGACTTAAAAATGATGATAGGCTTCAAAATTCAAGGATATGATCTTCATATGAATTAGTACTTAAAACAACAAATATTAAGAATCTGAAACGAGTTGTTTAGGTAAAGTTCGAACTAAAAAGGTTCGGGATCAATTAACTGATAGACCTTGAACATTTAATTCTATTCAATACTGATAATTTATTAATTAAAACTATGATACACCTGGTATCTCTTTTTCACAAATTTGCTCATAGAATACATTATTTGTACTAGGACAAATGCTTTAGTTGCTCATTAGACAGTTTACACTATTGGTGGCAATTATCGGACAATTTAATTATCAACTTATCGATAAAACGATGATTTAAATGAATAGTTTAGTGACATCTGTGACACAAAACTCAAATGAAACTAAACTGTAAAGACTTGACTTTTGAATAACTCAGCAAACTATCAAAACTTCCACTTTTAGACTATTTGGTTTAGCAAGATCAAATCTTTTTTCGAAAAATAAAATACCTGTGCGTAAGAGAATTCCAAACCAGTTATAGAAAACATGATTTCACCGGCAGTTATAACAGAGTACTGGACTATTTGCCACAACATCGGCACCGAATTGGGGTCAACCAATTGAATGACTTCCACCTTGTTGTTTGTCTGTTAAATTCAAAATTAAATTATTTCACGGCTTTTAAATGCTATGAAAATAACACACAGCGAGTGAACTGATGACCAACATATAAGAGCCTCCTTGTTCTAACTTCAATTCATCTTGAAACTCCTTGACACCAGATTCATTTCTAAGAGTGAGGTGATATTCGCCGCCCAGATGAACATCTAATTCTTTGTATAGCGTGTATCCGACAGACGTATCTTGAAAATCATTTGAAGCAATTATCGGTTCTTCGGTTTTCTCGAATTTTTCATTTTTGAAGAAAAAAGTGGAATTTACAAGATCCACATTGTCTAGTGCAAATAATATGCCAACATATGCACCTCCTTCGGTGGGTTTTTCCAACACATTCGAGTAATTGAATGTGGCAATAGAATGTGTCTCACAAATACTTTGAGTAATGAAGAGAACGGTAGACTCTTTATTGACTGTATTGTTCATTTTTATCTCATAGCTCCCTGGGTCACATTTACCCACTTTTTCACTCAGTTTGACCGTAAGTTTAAAATCTTTCAATTCATTGATATTTACGTTCTCTTCGATCCAATGATCAAATTGTTTAATATTTCTAGCATTCAATTTAGTGAAGGATGAGCTTTCGATTTGAATTTGAGCAGGCAATCCATTAAATATAGACAAATGAATTGAGTTAGCATTCAATTCTGTGGGCAGTTCTCCTTCTATTTTCAACTGAAAAAACCCACAGATAATGAAAGCAACTGCGGCCAGAATACCGCCGGTGACCATACGCTGCAACGGTCTCTTCAGAATATTCACTTTTGCTAAAAGTGGATAAACGATGTACTCGAAGATTGGTATAAATATAATTATAAGCAATGGATTGACGACTTGGATCTGATCCGGTTTCAATCGATAGGCTCCAAATAAATTTCCGTCCATTTTAGTTGCCTGTAATGTCCATCGGGAGCCCTATTTGACAAATGGTTTATAAATATAGTAATAAAAGTAGAGTTGAGACCTGTTGGTCAAACAGAGCCCAGAAGATTGGGAGCGGCAGATATAAAAACAGTATTCTCATCACTCCTTTAATATCAGAGATGGTTTGCGCCTAAAATATCAACAAAATGAATATGTTTAAATAGGATCAATCAAATACATCATATTCGTCGTCGGCGTAGTCCAACCAATGCTCTCTTTTCGGTCCCTTTGAAAACATTTTTCTCGAAAGTGATTTCTATTCAAACGATTAGTGGATTAAAGATCGCAAATATTTGTTTGATTCGAGATTTGTCTTACAAATACACAGGAAACCACTTGCACGACAACATTTCCTTTCTTTGGGGGAACCATAACATAGTTAGTGATCAACTTTCCCAAAACGAAGAGAATGAGGGCCACAACCATAAGGATTGCCGGTACTCCAAATGCAAGAGGGAAACAGTCCGGTCGACCGAAACATTGGACGTCTTCGCGTAGTATTGGAGTTATAAATGTTGACAAAAGACTGCCCGCATTTATAGAGATATAAAATAAAGAGAAGAATTTCTGCAACTGTTTCTCCTGACCAGGACCAAACTGATCGCCACCAAAAGCTGATACACTTTTGCAATCATGAATTATTAAGTTTATTCAAGTTATCCAATAATTAATTGGTCATACCATGGTTTTATACCACCTGTGCCTAAAGCTATGGCAGTTAAGCCGATCCAAGTGACCGCTCTATTATTTAAGAAATAATTAAGTAAATGTCATTAAGATTTAAGAACTGACTCATTTTGCAGAAACGATGCATAGGACAGCACTATATTTCCGATGGCATAAAGAATCGATATGTAAAATATGGTTCTGTTTTGTAAAAAAAATCAATGAGTTATTCATCATTTTTCAGTTTCATTGAAAATTTAGGTTAATTGTGTTTAGACCTAAATTTTCCCAGAAGTGAATCAGCAATAATAGCGCCCAACACTGGTGTGAAATAACAGGCCATTGCAAATACGTGATAGTATTCCGTCGCCATATTCTCCGAATACGACAATACATTTCGGAAGAATAAGACCAAAATCGCTATCAAATTGAATAATCAAAACTTTTAGAATTATTTCAATAAAATGAAAAACTAAGTTTAAGATTGAATGAGTCCTCAATGAATGTCTAAACTTTATCCTTCACTACCAGTCCTTAGCAAACAATTGTAAGCACTATTTGTTTGTAAAAAGAATGAAAATGCAGTTCAGAAACAATCGATACGGAATTAAATTCTTGTTGAATGTCTTTTTAATGGTTCACAAATGATAGACAAAAAATAAGGAATATTTATACCAGAATTCTAATTAAAAGATAGCAAGACAAGTTTAAAACATGAAAAGAGGAAGAATGAAATCAATCAATCAATTCGCTTTCTAATTATCTAATCACTGCTTAAACCGACGCAGGTTACTTTTCAACAGAAAATGAGTATGACTTCAATATAAAACAATTTATGACGATACTGGCACATTTTATCTAATAATTATTAATTCTGTTGTTTTTATATTATAATAATAATAGTTTTAAGTGTTATCTTAAAATCAGATAAAATAAAATGATTTCAAAATATGTCATCACTTTTACGAATTGGCTGTTTTATGATTAGTTTAGGATGAGGCGATGGGTCAAACAGACTTTCTCCGTGAAATGCACCCTCAACCCTCTAAAACTCTGTCCAGGATTAAAAAATGATAATTTCACTTTTTGCAGACCAAACTAATTATGGGTATAATATAATTATTTATAATATATTGCGATAAAAACATTATTATTATTAATGTGTCGCGAATTCCGCAAATATTTGACGTAAAATATTGCTATTATTAAAATTTATAATAAGTTTTTATAAATTAAAAGGACTAGGTTATCAGTAATAGTTTAAGATGCCTTTACTGCGATGTAGGCTCTATGAAAAACCCAGGATAAATTAAAAATGTGAACATTGAATTACTTTTGAGAGTAAAAATAAGATATTCCTTCGAAAAAAGCATTTTGAGTTTTAGAATAACAATATTAAAGTGTTATCTATGTGCATTTCAGTTTCACAAAAGATTTTAGCATATCAGTTAATTTTAGTGATATCCAGGACAGTATAGGAATAGAAGTTGCGTCAAATATATAATTAAATTCATGATTTCGGACAAACGGAATCAGTAATATTTGCAAGATTCACTGATTATTTCTTTGGTGGTTTGAAAGCACTCCGTCATTATGTAAATCTATTTCAATGTTCCAAAAGATCTACATTTTTACTGTCATTTTACTTATTGTCGACAATTTGTGTCATTATTTCTAATAAATCAAATCATTATTAGTTTTGTAAGCAATGTAAAGGTCATCGACAAGTTGATAAAGCTAGATCAAATTTGAGTAGGATCTATGAATAGCGTCATGTCGGCTTTTTGCCGGCGATACACATTTGATTGCTTAAGTCCGGGTTTAAATACATTCGAAAGGTACAATTGGCAGAAATGCCCTATTTTAATTAAATGGACTTAACATAAAGTTACTTTTCCCTAAAAATGGATTCCATTACAAAAATTTTGTTCTTTGGAGTTGTCTATCATCGAGTCGTATTGTAGAATACTGTCCAAGTTGCCAGTTGTGCAGTCAAATTTTCACCTAACAACAAAGAGATTACGCAACAGGGAGACTACATAACAGGAAATAATCACAAATGCTTATACAATTCAAGTGAAAAGGTTTAATTAATGTGCTTGAGTAATAATTTCATTTTATTTACTAGTTATTTTGAACAATTATTATTTAATCTACCTTGGTTTTCAATTTTAATGGGTATTATTTAATAATTTGAAAATCTCAATAAAGACATTATGGCAGAGAGAAAGTTTGACCATTTTCTTATGATTTAATACCTAACAACAGAGAAAATTTGATAACAGGGAAGTTTTTAGGTTTACAACAGGGAGATTTATAAAGCATCCTAGTGCTTTGGGTGTTCCGCAAATATAGTAAAAGTTATAACAGAGAAATATAACAACACAGAGATGACAATCGGGAGGTTAGACTGTATTTTCCTAAAAGTTGTAACAAATAAAACTCTTTTGGACACAAATGACACAAATGATTACATGAAGTGTTAACAGACAATCAATTATTTACTTTTAAAGGCAGAAAAATAGGTTCAAAGTTAGATTGAGATCATACTGAAATTGGTGACAAAATATTCAAGTTTAAAGTAGTGCGCTCACAATTATGGCCCAATTAATAAAATCAGTGTATTTTATAAGCAAATAATTGGAATTGAGATAAATGTAATTTAATTGACGACATGTGTTATAAACTCACTAATAAAACATCGATCGAAATAACTCTTTTAAAGCGAAATTTTTTTTATTTTCAACACTATATCTTTTCTTCTCTAATTGAGTGCTTCTTCATTATGAAATAACAATTTTGCAAATGTGTGGCACTGTCTTGTTACTTTCTTCTTTGAAGAAAGAATAGTTATTTTGGTTATAAGTTGAAGATATAGATAAGAGCCATAAAATTGTTTTACTCTTTTTACTATATTACAAATATATCGTAAAATTGAATCCGTATTTCAATTTGTTTAAAATTGTTATTAATGGAAAACTACTGATTCATATGAGTCTCTTTAGGATTCATAAAAACTGATAGACTCATGATTTTGGTATAAGTCCTACAAAAGGCAAAAAAAGGTCAATGAAATAGTAGACGAATATTCAATACTGGTATGTCTTCTCTCAATTTAATCAGTTTTGCCTTAATTTTAGTTAACAAACCAATTGGGTTTCCTCCGTCTCCTTAAATTCAAGTAAAGATGATGAAAAGACCTAGTCAAAATATCTATATAAGCTATGATATTCAATCTTAGTAATCACTTATACATAGATTATCAATGAATAAAACTGTTAGTTATTCCCATATTGATCGTAAAAATTTGAATATGAAACAAATGAAAACTAAGAGCGTTTATGACCTAGTCTAATCAATACCTCAATATTATTTAGGATCCTTTGGACATCTTAAATGAAGAGTTTGAACATGTTCAGATATGATTTTACATAATCAAATCGTAACAAGTTTAAATGGTAGTCGAAGAAAACGAAAAGTAATTTAAACGATAAAAAATTTAGAAAACAATGAATTTTAATATACTTTGGTTTTGATTTTTGAGCTCTACTACTATATAGCTCTTACACATAAATATTTACCAAAAATTAACATGCCATTTTTTACTTACAAAATGTGTGATAGTTATATCAAATTTAATCGTGAATATCACTTGCTTAACAAGTTTTAGCTAGAAATAACCACTAGGTTTGTGGTCCAATTCAATTTTGAGCACGATCAAAGTCGAGCACAACAAATATATTCTTGTTTTCAACCAAAAGGGGTGGATATTAGCATATTTTAATGATTTACTTCAGACGAGGGTTTTCTACACTAAGTTCGAGATATTTTGAGCAATTACTCACCAAGCACACATTTTATATAATCATATATGATTGACTCAAATTTGCATGTGTGCAAAAGACCTTGTCTGAAGTTATAAAGAAAAAGTAAGCTTACCTTTCGCTCCATAATATGAAAATCTTTCGCAAAACTCATTTCCGATAATGAAAAAAATTGAGCGAGGATATTTGGGCTTCTTTCCTTGACTTTCAGCCTCCTTTTCGTTGTCATCATTTTTAGCTGTCATCTTTTTGCCTTAAAGTGTGACCAGACTCTAATATATGAAAATTTAAACAGAGTTAGAATTGGTTGTGTTCTTACAGTGTGCTCGCTCACAACAAACAAAATTCCTAAAGAAAGTAATCAATTGATTACTTACTGACAAAACTTATAACAAATAAATAGAAATCAATGTTTTGTTTGTCGACAAATTCAGTGATTATAAGACACAAACAAATCGCATACTTTCGAGTAAATCAAGATTTGGACGACTCTTACAGTTAGCAAACTCTTTGAGACTGGTTTCGCGTTTCAATCAAAGGCGAGCCTCACAATGATGTGCAGCTGAGTTCATCTCAAACATATAAGCAGCACAACATGTCATGTACATGTATAGTAGCATACTTTGTCCTGCCTCCAACTTATCACTCAGGCAAACTCACATATAATTGCATCAATCATAAATAGATCAAAGAGATATGTTTTAATAAGGTAAAAGATCAATGCAAAACATCTTATGACTCGAGACCTATTATCTGTTGAATGATAGCAATATATAGACCACATTCATTCAAAAACTAAGTGAAGGCACACAACAGTCCATTTCACTAACAATCGATAGTCTCAGCAATGATTCAATTGATAATCGATTGCTTTGTTTACTTCAAAGTTAGACATTAATTAATTGACGACAAAATTGATTAATTAATCCAATTGTGACTACAATTTACAGTTTTGAAAGACATGGAAATGAATGAAAACAATTTGAATTGTTTTGAATGTGAATACGATTTGTGTGAAACGGATCCAAATGTGAAGAGTTGTGGAAATGCTTTTATCGTAAATATTGTCTTATTTACAAAATATTGTTTTTATGACTCAATCAATATATGATATATTTGTCATTCAAAGTGTTACTCCACAACCATTTGGGATGAGTTCAACCAACGATTTCATTATAAGAAGGGATGTTTGGGACCCTCCGAATGGCATATGGTTTGCGGCCCTAAAACTATTCGGATTAATCAAACACATGAAGTATTCGGTCGAATACTTCCAAAATACAGTTCCTATTGCTGTAAAGAAAGCTTTTGTAACGACTGGTTTCCAAAAACAGCCGAACAATCATTAGTCGGACCTCCGATTGAAAGAAAGCCCACCGAAGATATTAATTCCATTTTTAGCCTTTTATTTTTTTTGTCTTTTTTTGCTGTCCTTCTCATTATATTAGCGCTAATATATTGGATGCGATCGAAACACAGACAAAAAATGGCTCATTTGTTGAGAAATCATTTGAATGCGACAAATGTGGACAGAATACCCAATGATTGCACTTACAATGAAGATCTTCGAGTGACCGCCGCCGGAGACTCCACATTACGAGAAGTATTTGAACACTCAATGACTTCTGGGTCCGGTTCTGGTCTGCCATTACTAATACAGAGGACATTAACAAAACAAATACATTTAGAAGAATGTATTGGCAAAGGAAGGTATGGAGAGGTTTGGCGCGGAGTTTGGCAGTCAGATAATATCGCAGTCAAAATATTCTTCAGTCGCGACGAATTGTCCTGGAATAGAGAGACTGAGATCTACAGCACTGTTATGTTAAGACATGAAAATATTTTGGCATTTCTTGGATCAGACGTTACATCTTTTAACTCATGCACTCAGTTATGGCTAATCACTGCTTATCATGAATTGGGTTCGCTCTACGATTATCTGGTGGCAAATTCACTTAAACCCAATCAAATGATATCAATCCTCATGTCAATCGCATCGGGACTTTTGCACTTACACACCGAAGTCTGGGGACGGCAGGGAAAGCCCGCTATCGCTCACAGAGATATCAAATCAAAGAACATTTTGATGAAAAACCGGAACGTCTGCTGTATCGCAGACTTTGGACTCGCAGTCATTCAAATGCAAAACACAGGAGAAGTCAAATTCGGAATTAAGAATCATAGGGTGGGAACCAAACGGTATATGGCACCCGAAGTGCTCAATGAGACAATGAAAAGCGACGTCTTTGAGTCCTACAGATTAGCCGATATGTAAGTAAAGTGGATTACATCTAAAGTCAGTGCATCTAATTCTCTTGAAATTAGATATTCCTTAGCACTGGTCTTATGGGAAGTAATACGTCGCACAGAATTTGATGGCTTCGTTGAAGATTATTCGATTCCTTTCAGTGAATC